>JARWLF010000044.1:0-51619 GCA_029853055.1 Scenedesmus sp. KT-U | reverse complement strand
TCGTACACGCCCTTGCCGATCTTGCGGTACTGGGTGAAGCCCTTCTCGCCGATGCGCTCTCCTGCAGCAGATGGGCGCCGCCGATGGCCAGCGCCGCATGCAGGGCCGTCGCCCGGGGCGAGGTCCGGTGACCGACCAGGGCGAGGCCGGTGTGGAAGCAGCGGAATCCGGACGGGTCCTCGGGCGCGGGCGGCATCGTCTCACCACGGCACCGACCGTGCTGGGCTCGCCCGGGCGCTTCCCTTCGAGGGGCGTTTCGGGCCGGGACAGAGACGCCGCCTGCCACTGCGGGCTTCCGTGCGCCCCCATTTGACCAAGTGTCAGGGCTTGCCCGTTGCTCTTGCCAAACGTGGAACAGGAGGCAAAATCGCGCCCGCCCCTTCTCGAGGCGTTCCGCGCCACCCACGGGGCCGCCCGGGGTTCCCGGGGCGGTTCACTCTTCTGCGTTCCATTGGATACGGACCCCCATGCGCTATTCCATCCTTTCCGCCTCGATCGCCGCCGTACTGCTCGCAGGGTGCGGTGGCGGCGGCAGCAATGTCCGCCCGGCCCCGCCCGCGGCGCCGCCAACCCCTCCGGCGCCCACGACCTGTCAGGACGCGGACGCCCGCAACTTCGGCCAGGTCGGCGCGTGCATCCCGCGCTACCGCGGCGTGCAGGACAACTCGCTTGTGCCCACCCGCGTGGACCGTGCCCGCGAGCTCGGTTTCACCGGCGAGGGCGTCCGCATCGGCATCCTTGACGGCGGCCCCCGTCCGGATCTGGACGGCTTCAACACCTACGAGGGCCGCTACACGTTCCACGGCAACCAGTTCATGTTCCCCGGCACGGAGAACGAGCCTGATACGGCGCACGGTCATCGCATGGCGCAGCACATCGTTGGCCGCCCTTCGGGGAGCTTCGAGGGTGGTGTGGCGCCGGGCGCGACGCTGGAGTGGATTCGGTTCTGCCGCTTGCAGGAGGGCTCTGATACTGGCCTTTGCGGTGGCGCGTTCGCTCCGGCCTACGATCTTCTGTTCCGTCGCGGCGTCACCATCGTGAACCACAGCTTCGGCGCGCAGGCTCGCTTTTGGGAAATGTCTGCGGCTGACCAGGAGAGCAATCGGCGTTTCGGTGAAAGCGCTTTCCGCGAGGCTGTTCAGCGCGACATGCTGATGATCTTCGCTGGTGGCAACCGCAATGAAGCCAGCATCAGCGTGTCCGCCGGCATGCCGTTCTACTTCCCGGAGTACCGCAACAACTTCCTCGCCGTGGTCGGCGTGGACATCGGTGCCAATGGCCAGCCGGCCGGCACCTTGGGCGCTCAGTGTACGGTGGCCGCGCAGTGGTGCCTTGCAGCTCCGATGCTGAATCCGAACGCGGTCAACAACTCGACCGGCAGCTCGTCGGCCGCGGCCGTCGTCTCCGGTATCGCAGCCCTGGTGTCGCAGGCCTTCCCGTGGATGGGTGGCGCGAACCTCCAGACCACGCTGCTGACCACCGCGACCGACTTGGGTGCGCCCGGCGTGGACGAGGTGTTCGGCTGGGGCATGGTCAACGCCGAGCGTGCGGTGCGCGGTCCGGCGCAGTTCCTGGCCGGTGGCTTCAACGCCAACGTCAACCGCGAGGGCACCTGGACCTTCGCCAACGACATCAGCGGCGAGGGCGGTCTGACCGTCACCGGCGTGGGCGGCCTGCGCCTGGCTGGCAACAACAGCTATGCGGGCCTGACCGACATCCGTGGCGGCCACCTGCTGCTGTCGGGTCGCGTCGCCGGCAACGTCTTCAACGCCGGCACCTTCACCAGCGAGGGCGGTCGCATCGGCGGCAACTACCAGGCCGCCGCCGGCAGCACCACGCAGATCGAGGTCGGCCGCGGTCTGGAGATCGGCGGCACGGCAATCCTGGGCGGCACCCTGCGCCTGCTGGCGCCGACGACCGCGGACTACCAGGTGAAGGAGCAGGAGCGGGTGCTGTGGGCCAACGCCATCAGCGGTCGCTTCGCCAACGTCGGCGTCGGCAGCGGCTTCTTCTACTCGGCCGAGCTGTCCTACAGCGACACGGACGTGACGGCTCGCCTGACCCGCACCAGTGCGGCGGCGAAGGCGCTGGAGGTCGGCGCGGGCGCCGGCGCGGTGGCCGGTGCGCGGCGCATGGATGCGCTGCTGGACCACCTGCTGGCCGGCAACGGCGATGCGCTGCTGCGCCAGGCGGCGTTCTCGATCGCCGGCAGCCAGGACGAGGCCACGGCCCTGTCCGCGCTGGGTTCGCTGGCCGGTGAGGTCCACGGCACGGTGCGCTCGCTGGCTATCGAGCAGGCGCAGGGCGATGCGGCCGTGCTGGCGGATCGGGCCTTCGGCCTGCGCCGTGCGGACGGCGGCGCGGCCTGGGCGCAGGTGATCGGCCGTCGCGGCGATCTCAAGTCGGACGGCTATGCCGACGCGGATCTCTCCAGCGGCGGCCTGATGGTCGGCGCCGATGTGCCGGTCAGCGACTCGGTGAAGATCGGCGGCAGCCTGTCGCGCTCCCGCGCCTCGGGCGAGCTGGAGGGTCTGGCGGGTGAGCTGGATGCTCGCCGCACCGGCGTCGGCGTCTACGCGCTGGCGAAGGGCGATCGCAGCTACGCCTCGGTCACGGTCGGCTACGACCGCATGAGCGTGGACACCGAGCGCGGCATCAACCTGGGCGGCACCAGCATCGAGACGGTCACGGCAGCGCGCACGGATCGCGTCCTGCACGGCCGCATCGAGGCGGGCATGGAAGTCGGCAACGGCTTCATCCCCTACGCCGCCTTCGGTGGCCTGCGCCACCGCCAGGGCAGCTTCGCGGAGCAGGGTGCGGGCGGCCTGGGTCTGGCTGCGGCCTCCGACACCCACACCACCAGCTACGGTGAGGCGGGTGTCCGCTTCGACCGCGCCACCGCCAACGGCGGCGTGTGGGGCGGCCTGCTGGCGGGTCGCTGGGCGCTGTCGGGCCGCGATGCGGGGTACACGGCCACCTTCGCCGGTGCCGGCGATGCGGTCAGCTTCACCACCGAGGGCCAGCGCCTTGCCGGCGGCGTGCTGCGGGTTGGCGTGAGCTACCTGAGCCCGGAGCGCAATGGCTGGCAGTGGACCGCCGAGGCCGTGGGTGAGGCCAACGGCGACGGCCTGCGCGACGGTCGCCTTGGCTTGGGCGTGCGCTACAACTTCTGATCGCTCGACCTGCTGCGGCACCTTCGAGAAGCCCCGGTTCTGCCGGGGCTTCTCTCTGTCCTCCGCAAGACTTTGCCAGGCGTTGCATGTAACACCTTGGGCGCGTAGGCTGCTTCATGGAACGCCACTGGAGGGCTTGAAATGGCAAGCGCAGACGTAAACCAGCGCGTCCGCAAGCACCGCGAAGCACTGCGTATGGCAGGGCTTCGTCCGGTTCAAATCTGGGTGCCTGACACGCGGCGTCCAGGCTTCGCGGAAGCGTGTCGCCGCCAGTGCTTGCTTGCGGCTCAGGCCGACAGTGCTGACACAGCGATGCAGCAGTTCATGGATGAGGCCTTGGCGGACATGGACGGCTGGACAGGATGAACCGCGGCGACTTCGTGACCATCGCCATGCAGGGGGATTTCGGGAAGCCACGTCCGGCCCTGGTGGTCCAAGCCAACCAGTTCAGCGCGCACAGCAGCATTACCGTGCTGCCAGTGACCAGCACCCTTGTTGCGGCACCGCTGATGCGCGTCACCGTTCAGCCGAGCACGGAGAACGGGCTGCAGAACCCGTCGCTAGTGATGGTGGACAAGGCCATCACGGTGAAACGGGACAAGGTAGGGCCTGCTTTCGGGCGCATCGACGCGGATGCACTGGTCGAAGTGGAACGTTGCTTGGCGGTGTTCTTGGGGATTGCGAAATGACAACCCTTCCGCTGGGAACGCCGAGCGATACGAGCAGCGCGCACGTTACCCTCGACTCCGCCGCTCGTGAGGAACAGCCCGCGGCGGTTCGCGCGAAGGTCGCGTGGGCCTCGGGTGTTCCTAATCAATCCCCGCGGATGATGTCCGGCCCCTTGCCGGCGGTCTTCTCGTACACGCCCTTGCCGATCTTGCGGTACTGGGTGAAGCCCTTCTCGCCGATGCGCTTTTCCTGCAGCAGATGGGCGCCGCCGATGGCCAGCGCCGGGGCGCTGATGACCTGCCGCACCGGCGCGCCGCAGAGTGGGCAGGCGTCGAGATCGGGTTCGGACAGCTTCTGCAGCCGATCGAAGCCGTTGCGGCAGTGGTCGCAGCCGGCTTCTCCGCTGGCGCGGTATTCAAAGATGGGCATGGCGCGGTTCCGTGCCGGGGGCTGCGGGCAGGGTGGGGGCGGGTGCTTCCTGGCGCAAGCCCGGCTGGGGCGCAGGCACAAAAAACCCCGCTCGTGGCGGGGTTGATTGCTTCACGCTGACGCGGATGGTCGGGGAGACAGGATTTGAACCTGCGACTTCTACGTCCCGAACGTAGCGCTCTACCAGGCTGAGCTACACCCCGATGCAAGGCGCCGCGTGAGAGCCGCGCATCTTACCGGTGCCCGCTGCGCTGCGCAAGCCGGCAGGGCAGGGGCACCCAATGCCGCCAGCACCGTGGCAAGGTTTGGCTTGCGGCCGTCTGGCCCGGGCGCACGCGTTTCGACTCACCGCGGCTTTACCCGCCTTGCCATGCAGCCGGAGTATGGTTGCGCCCCGCCGACGCGGCCGACATGCCTGAGCGCGCCATGCCGCGCACGCCACCAAACGACCGGAGCTGAGCGAGTGAACCGATTCCACCGACTGCCGGGACTGTGGCTCGTCCTTGGCCTTCTGCTCACCGCGAGCTGCCGGGCAGAGCCCGTGCGCGAACTCGAAGTGGTGGTGCTCGGCACCGCCGACGTGCACGGACGGCTGTTCGACTGGGACTACAGCCGCGACCAGGCCGACCCGGCGCACAGCCTGCTGCGGCTGGCCACGCGGATCGAGGCCGAGCGCGCGCGGCATCCGCATGTGCTGCTGCTGGACGCGGGCGACCTGCTGCAGGGCAACCCGTTTGCCGACTTCTTCGCCGAGCCGGCGCGCGCCGACGGCTTGCATCCCATGCTGGAAGCGCTGGATCTGCTGGCCTATGACGCGATCACCCTGGGCAACCACGAGTTCAACTTCGGCGTCGACTACATCGAGCGCCAGTGCACGCTGGCGCGCACGCCCTGCCTGGCCGGCAACGTGCTGCGCCACGGCAGCGGGGAGCCCGCCTTCGAAGGCCTGCGGATGTTCGAGTTCGAGGGCGTGCGTATCGCCGTGCTCGGCCTGACCACGCCGGGCTCGGCGGTCTGGGATCGCCCGCATGTGGCCGGGCGGCTGGCGTTCGCCGATGGCGTCGAGGCCGGAAGGCGCCTGGTCGAGGAGGCGCGCGCGCAGGGCGCGCATGCGGTCATCGCCCTGCTGCACAGCGGCCTGGAAGGCGGGCAAACCTTCGAGGGCGGGCTGCCCGAGAACTTCGGCAGGCAGCTGGTCGAAACGGTGCCCGGGCTGGATCTGGTGATCCTCTCCCACACCCACCAGGCGCACGCCGCACTGGAGGTGCAGGGGGCGGAGGGGCGCACGGTGCGGGCCCTGCAGCCGGGGCGCTGGGCCTCGCATCTCGGCCGCGCAAGCCTGCGCTTCGCCGTCGATGCAGACGGCGGTTGGCGGCTGGGCGGCGTGCACACGGACCTGCTGCCCGCAGCCGAGGCGCCGCCGCACCCGCGCTGGGCAGAACACTTCGAGGAGCAGCACCAGCAGGTGCGGGCGCGCATGGGCGAGCCGCTGGCGCAGACCGGCAGCGCCTGGTCGGCGACCCGCTCGCGCCTGCAGCCGACCCCGCTGCTGGATCTGGTGCATGCCGTCCAGCGCGAGGCCAGCGGCGCCCAGCTGTCGGCGGCGGCGGCCTTCACCGTTGACCTGGAGATCGCGCCGGGGCCGATCACCCGCGGGCATCTGGCGCGGCTGTACCCCTACGAGAACCAGCTGCACGTGCTGGAGCTCGATGGCGCGGCGCTGCGGCGCTATCTGGAGCATTCGGCGGCCTACCTTCAGCTGGACGAGAGCGGCCTGCCGCAGCCCCGGCCGGGCTGGCCCGGTTTCAACTTCGACACCCTCCACGGCGTCGAGTACCAGATGGACCTGGCGCGGCCCGTGGGCCAGCGGCTGCTGCGGCTGGAGTTCGAGGGCGCGCCGGTGCGCGACGAGCAGGTATTCACCCTGGCGGTCAACAGTTACCGCGCCGAAGGCGGCGGCGCCTATCCCGGCCTGGAGGACGCACGCCGGCTGCGGGTCATCGACAGCTCGGTGCGCGAGCTGATCGAGGGCTTCCTGCAGCAGCGCGTTCAGATCGAACCTGAAGACCTGCCGCCCTCGCAGTGGGCCTGGCGGATCGACGGCGCCGAGCTGCCATAACCGCCGCCGCGCGCAGGGCCTGCGCGCGTGCGCGGGCCCCTCGCCCTGCACGAGGCCCTGCGCCCAAACTGCTAATCTTTCGGGCTTGCCGGCCTGCCGCCACCCCTGCGAGCGGCCTCGCCCCGGCCCGGCCCCAGCATCGGAGTCCGTCTTGATCAAGCCCCGTACCGTGCCCGGCGTCCTGGAGCTGCTGCCCCGCGACCAGATCGCCTTCCAGCGCATGCTGGACATCATCCGCGACAACTTCGAGCGCTTCGGCTTCCTGCCCATCGAAACCCCGGTGATGGAGCTGTCCGAGGTGCTGCTGACCAAGTCCGGCGGCGAGACCGAGCGCCAGGTCTACTTCGTGCAGAGCACCGGCGCGCTGGAGAAGGCCGAGCCCGGTCAGCTGCCCGAGCAGGCGCTGCGCTTCGACCTCACCGTGCCGCTGGCGCGCTACGTGGCCGAGCACGAGCACGAGCTGCATTTCCCCTTCCGCCGCTACCAGATCCAGCGCGTCTACCGCGGCGAGCGCGCCCAGCGCGGGCGCTTCCGCGAGTTCTACCAGTGCGACATCGACGTGATCGGCAAGGACGCGCTGTCGGTGCGCTTCGATGCCGAGCTGCCGGCGGTGATCCACTCGGTGTTCAGCGACCTCGCGATCGGCGCCTTCACCATCCAGATGAACAACCGCAAGCTGATGCGCGGGTTCTTCGAGGGCCTCGGCGTGGCCGACCCGGAGCAGCAGGGCGCGGTGCTGCGCGAGGTCGACAAGCTCGACAAGCGCGGCCCCGACTACGTGCGCGAGACCCTCACCGGCGAGGGCTTCGGCCTGTCGGCGGCGGCGGTGGAGCAGATCCTCGACTTCGTGCAGATCCGCTCGGCCGGGCACTCTGACGCAATCGCCCAGCTCGAGCGCCTCGGCCAGGGCAGCGAGCAGTTCAACGAGGGCCTCGCCGAGCTGCGCGAAGTGCTGGAGCTGGTGCGCGCCTTCGGCGTGCCCGAGGCCAACTACGGGCTCAATTTCTCGATCGCGCGTGGGCTGGACTACTACACCGGCACCGTCTACGAGACCACTCTCAACGACTACCCGCAGATCGGCTCGATCTGCTCCGGCGGCCGCTACGAGAACCTCGCCGGCCAATACACCAAGTCGCACCTGCCCGGCGTCGGCATCTCGATCGGCGCATCGCGCCTGTTCTGGCAGCTGCGCGAGGCCGGCCTGATCGGCAGCGCCGAGAGCAGCGTCGAGGTGCTGGTGGCGCAGATGGACGAGGCGCGCCTGCCGGAGTACCTCAAGCTCGCCAACGAGCTGCGCCGCGCCGGCCTGAACGCCGAAGTGCAGCTGGAGCCGCGCAAGGTAGCCAAGCAGTTCCAGTACGCCGACCGCGCGGGCATCCGCTTCGTGCTGCTGCTGGGCGAGGACGAGGCCGCGCGCGGCGTGGTGGCGGTCAAGGACATGCGCAAGCAGGAGCAGTTCGAAGTGCCGCGCGACGACCTGGTGCGCGCCCTGCGCGTGGAGATCGAACAGGCCCGCGCGATGGCGGGGCGGGGTAGCCACGGGGCATGATGGCTGCGTCTCAGGACTATCCTGGGCCCTGCAGGACGCGATCTGAGTTTCGCGCAGCCTCCTGCACGAAAGCCTGGGTAGTCACGATGGAAGGCGCCGGCGCGGCTTTGCCTTACTCTTCTGATCGGAGGTTTCAAAAATGAACGTGCGGGCAAAGAGTCTCAACTCGTTTCTGTGTTCGATCAGCGCTCTGGTTCTTGTGGGCTGCGTTTCCAGTGGGGATCGACAAAGGGCTGTTGAGGAAAGCACTTCCGTGGAGTGGGGTCAGCTTGCACGTAGTGAAACCTGCTGCAATGACTACTCGGAAATTGATTTCGTGCCGGCGAACTACCCTAAGCACGAAGTTGCCCTCGAGAGCGGTGTGGCCAGAGACTTTGAGCTTGGGAAGAGTTATTTCGCGGGCATTCAACTTTCGGGCTTTGCTGGTCGCCAAATGCTTGCGATCAAGGCTCACTTGAACCCCGTGCGTAGCGCTCGGTTCCACAACATTCTCGTCCCCTCATTTCTCGTTCTGGATGACCAGAGAAGAGTGATTGCGACTCACGAGAATGTTCCGTTGTGTTACTTGCAGGCTTGGACCCAGGACGGGACAGGCTTCTGGGGGGTGGTGAATGTGGACCCAGCCAATGCGTGGGGCCTGGTTGTTTTCGCGGCGAACTCTGCGCGTGGGACGCACGCCCGTATGGACAGCTCAGCGACTACCGCCGGGGCAGGCGTGATTATCGAAAGCAGTTCGACCCATTTCTTCCCAGCATCTCCCGTCGGTCGCGTGGAGATTCGCACGTTGGATGATGATCTCAGGGCAAGGCTTGAGCGTAGGTGTCCCGAGTTGTTTCGGTGAGTCAGCTGCGAGATCGAGTGCCTCGCTGACTGCGACCTCCGGTCGTTGCCTCAGCGAGCGAAAAGACGCACGCGGAAAACGCGTCGATTGAGGCCGTGCCTCCCACGCTCAGCCGCAGGCCTCCATCGCCGCCACCATCTCCTGCTCCAGCGAGCGCGCGGGGTCGGCGCGCAGGGCGTCCAGTTCGGTGGCACTCCAGCTGCGGCGCAGGCGGCCGTCGACCAGCAGCAGGGCGCGGTTGACGTGGCGTTCGGCCATGGCGATGGCGTGGGTGGCCAGCAGCACGGCGGCGCCCGCGCGGGCGCGCTCGGCCAGGTGCTGCTTCAGGGCGAGCGCGCTGGGCGGGTCGAGGCCGTTCAGCGGCTCGTCGAGCAGCAGCAGCGGCGGCTCGCCCAGCAGGCCCAGCAGCACCGCCAGCTTCTGGCGGGTGCCGAGTGAGTATTCCTCCACCGGCCGATCCAGCCAGGGCGACAGCCGCAGCGCTTCGGCGAGTTCGATGCTGGCTGCCGGCACCGCATTGAGCCCGCGCGCGCGGGCGAACAGGGTCAGGCAGTCGGCGCCGCTCAGCAGGGCCGGCAGGCTGACCGGATCGACCATGTAGCCGAGCCGCGCCAGCGCCTGCGGCCGCGCCGTCCACGGCGAGTGGCCGCCGATCTCGACGCTGCCGGAGGCAGGCCGCTGCAGGCTGGCCACGCAGCGCAGTAGGGTGCTCTTGCCGGAGCCGTTGGGGCCGACGAGGGCGGTGAACTCGCCGGGCTGGAGCTGCAGATCGATCGCCTGCAGCACGGGCTGGCCGCCCAACTGCAGGTGCAGCCCGCGTACGCACAGCGACGGCGCGCTCATCGCCGGCGCCCGGCGGCGTGCAGGTGCCAGGCCACCAGCAGCAGGCCCGGCAGCAGCACCAGCGGGCCGAAGCCATCGCGGGCCAGCAGCACCAGTGCGGTGGTTTCCGCCAGCAGCAGGCTGCGCCGGCGCGCAGGCGCGGAGGGGAAGTGCAGCATCAATGCGATCTCCAGCGAACACAGCAGGACGAAGCCTGCGAGGAACAGGGCCAGTAGCCAGCCGTCGGCACTGAACAGCAGCAGGGCGCAGCCGAGTGCGGCCGACATCAGGGCCGAGGCCAGCGCCGGCTGCTGCCAGCCGCTGGCCCGTACATCGCGTGCGCGGCGCGGGGTCGCGCGCAGCAGGGTTTCGATCTGGCCCAGCGCCTCGGCTGCCGCCGCCATCCGCACCCGCCACCAGGGCAGCACCGCCACCAGCAACAGCATCCCGGCCATCACCCGCGCGCCTTCGCCGGCCAGCACCATCAGCCCCAGCGGCAGCAGCCAGACCCCGCCGCGGCCGCCGCGCCAGTGGCGACGGGCCAGACGCTGCTGCAGCAGCCCGACCTGCGGCAGCGGCCCGCGCGGGCGGGGCTGCCCGCTGGCGGCATGGACCGCGCTGGGCAGGCTGCGCGCGGCAGCGTTGCCATCCAGCGGCGGTGGCTCGGTGCTGCGCTCAAGGGCCAGCACCAGACCCAGCCCCGGCAGCATGGCCAGCGCCAGCCAGGCCGTGAGCCGCAGCGTTTCCGACGCCGGCGCGGACAGCAGCGCGCCCAGCACGGCCGTGAGACAGGCCAGCATGAGCAGATCGAGCGCCGCGCGCTGCAGCAGCCAGCGGCGCTCGCCCCAGCGCTGCAGGGCCGGAGCCACGGGCAGCGCGGCCAGCCAGCCGCCCCCGCTGCGCCGGAACTCGGCGAGCAGGGACCGGCAGCGCAGTGCGTAGAGCAGGCCCGTTGGCAGCAGCAGCCACGCGCCGGCGGCCTGCAGCTGTGACCACAACGCCGCGCCGTGGGCGGACGCCGGGCCGCGCAGGGCGAAGGCGGCCAGCAGCGCCGCGGCCAGCCAGGCCAGGCCGAGGAACAGGGCCTCGCCCGGGCGGCGGCGCAGCCGCTGCAGACGCGCGCGCAGCTGCAGCTGGCGCTGGGCCAGCACGGGATGCTGGGGTAGCCGGGTCGGCGCGACGGCTGCGTCGGAATTCAGGGCTGGCTTCAAGGCAGGGGCCCGCAGGGCGCTTCGGCAGTGGGGCGGGCTTGGAGTGTCGCGCGCCCGCTTGGTTCAGTCGGAACGGCATGGGCGTCGCGCACGTGGTGCGCAGCGGTGACGGCCGCTGACATGGCCCCTGATCGCGGCTTTTGCCGTGGACATGCGCACGCCCCCTGAATCCCGGAGCACCCATGGCCATCCTTCGTGCCGCATTCGGCCTGTTCGTCCTGCTTGGCCTGACGGCCACGGCCGCCTCCGGCGAGCGCCCGCCGCCCATCATCGACATGCACCTGCATGCGCTGCCGCTCGATGCCGTCGGACCGGCGATGCCGATGTGCGTGGGCCCCGCGCGGCTACCGCGCTGGGACCAGCGCGAAACCTATGCCGACCACATGGCGCGGTTCTTTGCCGGCCGCGAGGACTGCATCGCCAAGCTGCCGACGGCGCACAGCCAGGAAGCGCTGATGGAGGAAAGCCTTGCCGTTCTGGAGCGTCGCAATATCTTCGCGGTGACCAGCGGCCCGCTGCCGCTGGTGGAGGCCTGGCGCGCGGCAGCGCCGGAGCGGGTGCTGCCTGCCCTGATGCTGGCGCTGGAGATGATGGGCCCGCCGCCCAGCGTGGACGAGATCCGGGCGCTGCACGGGGAAGGGAGGCTCGCGGTGCTGGGCGAGGTGGTCACGCAGTACGAGGGCATCGCGCCTGATGACGAGCGGCTCGCGCCCTACTGGGCAATGGCTGAAGAGCTCGACATCCCGGTGGCCATCCACGTCGGCACCGGGCCGCCCGGTGCGGCCTACCTCGACACGCCGGGCTACCGCGGCCGCCTGCACAGCGCGCTGACCATGGAGGAGGTGCTGGTCCGGCATCCGCGCCTGCGGGTTTACCTGATGCACGCGGGGTTCCCGATGCTGGAAGACGTGCTGACCCTGATGTATGCGCATCCCCAGGTCCACGTGGATGTCGGCGCGATCGCCTTCGGGGCGCCGCGGGCCATGTTCCACCGCTACCTGCAGGCCCTGTTCGAGGCGGGCGTGGGCGACCGCGTGATGTTCGGCTCCGACCAGATGCTGTGGCCGGGCCTGATCGAGCAGGCCATCCGCAGCATCGAGGACGCGCCCTTCCTGAGCGAGGCGCAGAAGCGCGACGTGCTCTACCACAACGCCGCCCGCTTCCTGCGCTTGAGCGAGGCGGAGATCGCGAGCCACCACGGGCAGGCGGCGCCCTGAGTCGCGGGGGCCGTAGCCGGTGGTTGGGAGCACTGCTGCGTGCTGGTCGGGCACCGGGCATCACCGGAGGCCGTCCATTCAGGAGTGGCGGCCTGGCGCCGCGTTCGCCTGTACTTGGCAGCCAATCAGCACTCGAAGTAGACCCACACCCCGGAGAAGTCGCCCTCGGCCATGGCGGCGCGCTGCCCGTAGAAGTAGAAGTGCCCGCCATCGCCCCACAGCATGTCCGCTCCCGGGTCGCTGGTGAGTTGCAGGAGCAGTGCCCATTCGGCCGCCTGCGCATTGAGCGACTCCCACTCGGCGCCATGCGGCTCGATGACGGCGTAGGGGTTCTGGCCCGTGGATGCCAGTTCGCACACGTGCTCCGGCATGCCGCCCTGGATCAGCTGTGGATAGCCCATCAGTTGGTGGACCGGATCATCCGACGGAGTGAGTTGAGCTACCAGGTCTTCGTAGTCATCTCGCTCTTCGGCGGTGAACGAGGCCAGCAGGCGGGGGTGCGGGGCGGCGTCCGCATGCGGCAGGGCCAGCCCGCCGGCCACCATGCGCAGCGCGCAGGGATCGATCAATTCGGGGAGCGGCACAGCGTTGCATTCAAGGTGCTCAAGGTCCGTCAAGTCGATCGTGTGAAGTACTCGCCACGCACCTCTCCCCTGTGCCTCGGTGCCGACCAGCGGATCGATCATGTAGCGCTCTCGAGGATCGTCGTCCTTGCTGTAGGTCTGCTCGCTGCAGCCGATGAAGAACGACAACAGGCCCCGTGCCGGCAACGCAAGCCCGGGCTGCGCTGCGTGGGCTTCGGCCAAGTTGATCTGGGCGAGGAAGGCCATCGGGCGAGCGTCCCACCGCGGCCAAGCCATGCCCCTCGGCAGGTCGGGCCATCCGCCGATCCGGCTCGACCCGAGCGGCGGTGGCGCGGCGCGACCGGGCGGCTGCCAGCCCTTGGTTCCCACGGGTTTGCTTTGGAGCCTGAGCGCCGGCGAGTGCACCCGTGCCAAGGCGGGTGCAACGCGCTGGAGGCGAGCGCTGCGGACGAGGGCGTCAAGCGTCATCGACGGTTTCACTTTGAAGGGCTTGCGCATGCCTTGTCGCCCATGCTCCGAGACGCGCACATCGGCTGGCAGTTCAATGGACAGGCTGCACACTTCGCCACGTTCGGCGACCAGCAGTGCGCCGCCGACAAAGGCCAGTGCCGCAGGCACGACGTCCCGTACGACGTAGCCACCCTCTGATTCGACGTGTTCGACCTGGTCGGAGGCCATGCCCACCGGCCAGGACCGGCCGGATTCCAGACACGTCAGGGCGAGGCTCTGGCCGCAGCGACTGGCCAGCCACCTGCCGCAGCTGGACAGCGATGGCTGCAGGCCCAGCTCGCGTCGGGCCCCGACATGCGGCGAGAACCGCCGCGGCTTGCGGCCGTTTCGGTCCAGTACCAGACAGTCGGCAGAGGCGGCAATCGCCAGCCATCGTCCGCAGGGGGTGGCACTAGCCGCGTGCACCGTCGCACCGCGAGGCAAGCGCTGCTCCGACAGCAGCTCGAGCTGCGGCCCCAGCCAGCGCACCTGCTCGGTGCCGACCGCGATCCACCCTCCATCCACCGCGAGGAAGCTTTGAGCTTCCAGCGCGGTGCGTGCCCTTTCGCTCAGCGCCTCGTCCAGCCTGCACAGGGCATACATCGGCAGACCCCGCTCTACGCCGGCCGCAAACAGCATCTCGTTGCCGTCGAGGGAAAGCGCCACTGGCCGCGCCAGCTGCACCGCCGACATACCGCGCAGGCCGGGCTTTCCGGTGCTGTCCAGCGGCTTGCGCTCACTTGACCACGCGCTGAGCGTTCGCCCGTCGGCCGCATCAACCAGGCTGAGGAGCCCCGGCAGCGCCTCGCCATCATGGTCCTGCCAACTCGGCGAGTAGCCGAGCAGGATCCGTCCGGCGCGTGATCCCAGGGCGACCCGCGGCACCCTGACGCTATCCTGACTGGCCAGATGTGCCGCGTGCTGAAAGCTCCGCACATAGTCCAGCCTCGACTCGCGCGCGGACAGGCTCTTGGCTTCGGCTGCCATCCCCTCCTGCAGCTGCGCCTGCTTCCGCAAGGAGGCCGCCCGCTGAGGCGCGGCCGGCCTCGCCGGCAGGCACAGGGAAGCGAAGTCCCGAAGTTGGCCGGGAGCACTGGCGGACCCCGCAATCAGCCGAACCCGAGCTGTCTCGCGCGTGTCTTCACCGCCCACCTGGTGTTGCCCGTGCACAACCGCGAGCACGAAGCCATCCTCGCCGTTGATCGGCAGGATCCTGGTCTGGTAATGCATGCGTAGCGCTCTCCCCGAAGCAGCGGCAAGTGTAGTGCAGCGGCCTTTGATGGCCTGCGCTTGCAGACCCGCGGTCCTTGGCGGGTCATCCTCGGGCTTTGCTTGCGCCGCGGGCCGGCCGGGATGCCGTGCGCCGCCGCCGGCTTCAGCCCGCCGGCTGCTTCACCACCCGGCCTTCCTTCAGCACCCAGTCGACCTGCTTGAGCACGGTGACGTCCTCCAGCGGGTCGCCGCTCACCGCGATCAGGTCGGCGTGGTAGCCGGGCGCCAGCCGGCCGATGCGGTCGGCCAGGCCGAGCAGGTCGGCGGCGTTGATGGTGGCGGCTTCGATGGCCTGCATGGGCGTGAGCCCGTGGCGGACCAGCAGCTCGAACTCGTCGGCGTTGCGGCCGTGCAGGCTGACCCCGGCGTCGGTGCCGAAGGCGATCCGCACGCCGGCCGGCACCGCGCGCTCCAGCGCCTTGCCGGTGATGCCGATGCGCCAGTCGATCTTGCTGCGCACCTCGCCGGTGTAGGCGTCCGGGTTGGCGGCGATGCGCTCCAGGTAGCCGTTGACCGTCGACAGGGTCGGCACGTAGTAGGTGCGGCTGCTGCGGAACAGGCGCAGGCTCTCGTCGTCGATCAGGGTGCCGTGTTCGATCGAGTCCACGCCCAGCTTGAGCGCGAGGTTGATGCCGTCGGCGCCGTGGGCGTGCACGGCCACCTTCTTGTCGTACATGCGCGCGGTCTCGACCACGGCGCGCGCCTCGTCCTCGAACATCTGCGCGCCCAGGCCTGCGCCGATGCGGCTGTTGACGCCGCCGGTAATGGTCATCTTGATGACGTCGGCGCCCTCGGAGATCTGCGTGCGCACCGCGCGCCGGCAGGCGTCGACGCCGTCGCAGACGTTGCCGTTGCGGTTCACCGCCGGGCGCAGGTCGCTGCGGAAGCCCAAGGTGGGATCGGCGTGGCCGGAGGTGGCCGAGATGCTGGAGTTGGCGGTGAGGATGCGCGGGCCCTCCACCTTGCCGGCGTTGACCGCATCGCGCAGGGCGCGGATCACGCCGTCGGAGTCGCCGAGGTTGCGCACCGTGGTGAAGCCGGCCATGAGGGTCTTGCGGCCGTTCATCTGGGCCTCGAAGGCGACATCCACCGGGTTCATCTGCACCGAGGCCAGCTGGCCGGCCACGCCGCCGCGGTCGGAGGACAGGTGCACGTGGCTGTCGATCAGGCCCGGCAGGACGAAGTGGCCGCGCAGGTCCAACAGCTCGGCGGATTCCAGCCCGAAGGCCGCGGCATCGAGATGCCCCTCGCGCACTTCCACTACCCGGCCCTCGCGCAGATGCAGGGTGCTGGCCCCGCGCGGCGCGCTGCCGGGGGCATCCAGCAGGCGCCCGGCCTGCACCAGCAGGTCGGCGGCGGTGGCCGGCAGGGCGAGGCAGCAGAGCAGGGCGGAGAGCAGGGTGCGGGCGCGCATGCGAAGCTCCAGGGCGTTGGGGATGCGGTTGGGCGGCGAAGCAGAAGTGTAGGCGCGAAGGCCCGCGCGGCGATGTACGGAAAGTCCCGAGGCCGGCGATGGCGGTCACGCTCCCCGGATGCCGGCGTCGGGGCTCGGACCCAATGAGCCGGGAGTAGCAAATGAAGTCCGCAGCCAACATTCTCTCGTCGCTGCTGGTCTGGGTCTGCTTCGCCGGTCCATGCGCGCATGCGTCTGGGGCTGGGCCTGAAGCCGCGGCGTCTGCTGCAATCGATGCCGAGGCCGACCAGGTGGCTCTGCGCTTCGAGCGGGAGCAGCGCGAACTGGCGGAGTTCAACGCCCGGTCCGATGCGTATTGGGCTGGGGTCGGCGAGCGCCTGCTGCTCGGGCAGGCCTCGCCGGGTGAATGCCCGCCGTCGCTTGAGGCTTCGACCTGCTTGCTCGCCGCCCGCCTGCTGCAGAGCTTGGATCGCCCGCGCGCCGACGCCCTGCTGCGCTCGGCGGCAGGGCGCAGTCTGGACGACCCGCAGGCGCTGTGGATGCTCGCGCGCGGCTCACTGGGCCACCATGCCCCGGAGCTTGCGGATCGTGCGCTGGCCGAACTGCGTAGGCGCGAGCCCGAGAATCTGCTGGTCTGGCTGCACTCGCTGAGCGGCGAGCGTTGGACGCCGGAGCGTCTCCAGATGGCGGCCCGTAGCAGCCGATACGACGGCCATCTTTACGACTCCCTGCGCGTGGACCTGGGGCGGCTGGCCGAGTTCGCCGCGGACGCGCCGCTCGGTCAGGAGGCCATGGAGCTTGGCGTGAGTGTGCTCGACTCACTGCAGATGATGCTGTTCGGCTATCTGGCCGCTGAGGCCTTCCCCGTGATGCAGGCCTTGTTCGCGGCCTGCAGTTTCGGAGACGCCATCTCTGTAGCTGCGGTGCAGCCTGACTGCTGGCAGATCGCCGAGCGCCTTGTGGACGACGCGGATCTCGCCCTCGGCTCAGCCTTGATGCGACGTAGCGGTCATTCTGGGCGCGAGCGGGAGCGCTCGGAGCAGGCCAGATCGGAATACGAATACCTGCAGATGGCTTCGGTCGATTTGCATCAGGAGCCGGAGCAACTTCGCGCTTATCTGCGGCGTCTGCGCGAAGACGGTGCGACCGAGCTCTCCGCCGTGCGCGCGGGCCTCGTGGATGCCGGCCTGCCGGAGTCGGTTCCGCCCTCCTGGCGCGCGCCCTCGAAGTAGCCGCGCGCCAGAAGTTCCGCAGAGTGGGCTTCGGCCATGGCGATTGCGGCACACCGCCCGCTTGCTACCCTCCCCGAATCCCGAATCCCGAATCCCGAATCCCGAATCCCGAATCCCGAATCCCGAATTCCGAATCCCGAATCCCGAATTCCGAATCCCGAATCCCGAATTCCGAATTCCCAATCCCGAGGACACCCATGAAACGCGCCCAGTACGAAACCCGCGGCCCGGTGCCGCAGGACGTGATACATGCCGTCGACTTCGACCTGCCCGCGCCGGCGCCCGGCGAGCTGCGCGCACGCGTTCTGGCGGCGGCGATCAATCCCAGCGACGTGCTGACGCTCACCGGTGACTACGGCTCGCTGCCGCCGCTGCCGGCGGTGGGCGGCAACGAGGGCGTGGGGCGGGTCGAGCAGGTCGGCGAGGGCGTGCAGGGCCTCACGCCCGGCCAGCTGGTGCTGCTGCCGGTGGGCTGCGGCACCTGGAGCACGCACGTGCAGGCGCCGGCCGCGCAGTTCGTGCCGCTGCCGGAGGGGGCGGATCCGCGCCAGCTGGCGATGCTGGCGATCAACCCTCCGACCGCATTGCTGATGCTGCGCCAGTTCGTGGAGCTGCAGGCCGGCGACTGGGTGATCCAGAACGCCGCCAACTCCGCCGTGGGCGGCTACCTGATCGAATTGGCCAGGCTGCGCGGGCTGAAGACGGTCAACATCGTGCGCCGGGAGGCGGCGATCGCGGAGATGGGCGCGGCCACCGGCGACGTGGTGCTGGTCGACGGCGAGGACCTGCACCGTCGGGTCGCCGAGGCCACCGGCAAGGCCAAGATCCGGCTTGGCATCGACGCCGTGGGCGGTGCCGCCACCGAGCGCCTCGCGCGCTGCGTGGCCGGCGGCGGCACGGTGGTCAACTACGGGATGATGAGCGGCGAGCCCTGCCAGATCAGTGCGGCCTCGCTGGTGTTCCGCGATGTGCGCCTGGTCGGCTTCTGGCTGGCGCGCTGGTTCGGCCAGGCCAGCCGCGCCGAGCAGGCCGAGGTCTATGGCGAGCTCACCCGCCTGATCGCCGGCGGCAAGCTGGCGGCGCGCATTGCCGCCGAGTTCCCGGTGGCTCGGGTGCGCGAGGCGGTGGCCCTGGCTGCGGCCGGCGAGCGCGCCGGCAAGGTGCTGGTGGTGCCGGATCCGGCTGAATGAAACTGGCGGTTGTCATCTTGGTTTAATCATCGGGTCATGGGAGCGACACTGCGCCTGCCTAGCCTCGCGGCATGGACAGCCCTCGTCGCTTCTGCCTGGTCACCGAAACCTACCCGCCCGAGGTCAACGGCGTTGCGCTGACCGTCGCCGGGCTGGAGCAGGGCGTGCGCGCCCAGGGCCATGCGGTGGAACTGGTGCGGCCGCGCCAGGACGAGGCCGAGGCGCCATCGGAGCATCACCTGCTGGTGGCCGGGGCCGATCTGCCGCGCTATCCCGGCCTGCGCTTCGGCCTGCCTGCGGGCCGGCAGCTGCTGGCGCACTGGCGCCCGCAGCGTCCGGACGCGATCTACGTCGCCACCGAGGGGCCGCTGGGCTGGTCGGCACTGCGCGCGGCCCGGCGGCTGGGTATTCCGGTCGCCACTGGCTTCCACACCCGCTTCGACGACTATGCCGGCCGCTATGGCCTGGGCTTCCTGCGGCCGCTGGTGTTCGCCTGGATGCGTCGCTTCCACAACGCGGGCGACGCCACCCTGGTGCCCACCGAGGAGCTGCGGGCATTCCTCGAAGCCGAGCAGTTCCGCAGCGTGCGCCTGCTGAGCCGTGCGGTGGACACCGAGCTGTTCCACCCAGGGCGCCGCAACGAGGACGAGCGCGCCCAGCTTGGCCTGGATCCTGATTCTCTGATGGTCATCCATGTGGGCCGCATCGCCCCGGAGAAGAACCTCGGCCTCGCGGTGCGCGCCTTCCGCGCCGTGCAGGAGGTCCAGCCCAAGGCGCGCTTCGTGTGGGTGGGCGACGGGCCGGCCCGAGCGGAGCTGCAGGCGGCCCATCCGGACTTCATCTTCACCGGCATCCGTCGCGGCGAGGCGGTGGCGCGGCTTTTCGCCAGCGCCGACCTGTTCGTCTTTCCCAGCCTGTCTGAAACCTTCGGCAACGTCACCCTGGAGGCCATGGCCTGCGGCGTGCCGACGGTTGCCTACGACTACGGTGCCGCCCGCGAGCACCTGCGCGACCGTGAGCACGGCGCCGCCGTGCCCTGCGGCGACGAGCAACGCTTCGTCGAGGCCGTGCTGGCGCTGGCGGCGGACGCCGACCTGCGGCGCGAGTGTGGCCTGCGTGCGCGAGCGGCGATCTCGCACCTGAGCCCGGCCAGCGTGTCCGCGGCCTTCGCAGAACTCTTGAGTGACCTGGCGATGAGGAGGGCGGCATGAGCACCCGACTGACCCGCAGCGAAGCCCTGTTCTGCCTGGCCTGCAACCGCTGGGGCCATCGCCAGTGGGTGCGGGGCTACTTCTCGGCGGTCAGCCGCCTCGGCGATGGCGTGTTCTGGTACACGCTGATGGCGGCGATCGTGCTGCTGGACGGACAGAACGGCTTGGCGGCCTCCGCCCATATGGCCGCCACCGGCGCGGTGGCCCTGCTCATGTACCGCGGGCTCAAGCAGTGGACCCGGCGTCCACGGCCGTTCGCATCCGATCGCCGGATCCGCCCGCTGGTGCGCCCGCTGGATGAGTTCAGTTTCCCCTCTGGCCATACCCTGCACGCGGTGTCCTTCACCCTGGTGGCCTTGGCCTGGTATCCGGGGCTGGCCTGGCTGCTGATACCGTTCACCGCTAGCGTGGGCGCCTCCCGCGTGGTCCTGGGCCTGCACTACCCCAGCGACGTGCTGGCCGCCACCGGCATCGCCACGACACTGGCCGCGCTCTCGCTCTGGCTGGGGGGGGTGCCCTTCCCGCTGGCCTGAAGGCACGCCACGCGTTGGACTCCATCGGAGGCCAAGCGTCGCACACCCATGCGGGCGTCGGCAGCGTGCGTCTTGCCGCCCGTCAGTCCGCCTCGACGCGGTCGCGACCGGCCTTCTTGGCCCGGTACAGTGCGGCATCGGCGCGCTCGAAAGCGGTGTCCGGCGTGTCCTCGATGCGGAAGTCGGTGATGCCGACCGAGCTGGTGATGCGCACCGGCGTGCCGCCGAAGTGGAAGCCCAGCGCCGAGACCTTGCGACGCAACTCCTCGCAGAGCCGGCGCGCCTGTTCCGGATCGGCGCCCGGCAGCAGCATCACGAATTCCTCGCCGCCCACGCGCGCCACGAAGTCGGTGCTGCGAAGCTGCTTGCGCAGCACCTGCGCCACCGCGAACAGCACCTTGTCGCCGGCCTTGTGGCCGAAGCGGTCGTTGATCGCCTTGAACTCGTCGATATCCCAGACCGCCAAGGCCACCGGCCGGCGGAAGCGCTGCCAGCGGTTGAATTCCAGCTGCACCTCCTGCTCGTAGGCCAGGCGATTGGGTATCCGGGTCAGTGGGTCGGTGGCGGCCAACTGCTGCTCCACCTGCAGGGACTGCCGCAGGTGCGAGGTCTCGCGCTCCAACTCGTCTATGCGCAGGCGCATGGCGTCGCCGCGCTCTTCCAGCCGGGCGATGCGCTGCTCCTCGCGGGTGCGGAAATCCTGTACGTGGGAATTGATCGCCGTGAGTCGACTGCTCACCTGTGACTTCAGCTGCTCAAGCTCGGTGGCTTGGCGGGTCTGCCGGCCGAGGTGGTCGACCTCGCCGTGCAGCCGCTCGCTGAAGTCGCTGTGGCTGGCGCGCTCGTCCTTGCGCGCATCGCGGTCCTGGAGCAGGTAGACGGCGAATTCGTCGAGTCGGCTGTCGACTTGGCCGAGCAGCCCCTCCAGCGACAGCTTCTCCTGCTGCAGGCGCTGCTGCTGCTGGTTGAGCAGGTCGGCCAGGCTGGCCGCCACCTCACGCAGCGCCTCGGCGCTTGAGCCCGGGGCAATGCGGTCCTTCAGCTCCTCCAGCGCCTTCGCCAGCACCGCATCGCCCTGCAGTCGGGCGATCAGTTCCCCGAGCAGGCCGGCGCCGTGGTCGGCAGGTTCGGGCTGTGTATTCGCCAGCAAACCCGGGGTGGGCGTGAACGCCGGCGCCGCCGGCGATTCATCCAGCGCGACGATGGCTTCGGACAGTGCGTCGATGCGACGATCCAAGGCCTCCGCCTCCACCTTCTGCCGGATCGTCTTGCCGAGTTCGGCCAGCTCTTCGTCCAGCCGGTTGTCGAGCCCTCGGCAGGCGATGCTGAGGCGACCGATGGCGCGGCGCAGGCTGGCATCGGTGCGCTCCCAGCGTGCCTGCTCGCGTTCGAGCCGGTCGACGGCGTCGAGGTACTTGTCTTTCCAGCGATCGGGGCTGTCGTCGGGCATGGTGTGATCGGGGGCCGATACGGACTGCGCGCTTCGTAGCAAGTCGTGTGCCGTGGCGACGAGGCGCTGGCGCTTGATTGGCGTCAAGACTTCGACGTTGCCGCCGGGCACACTGCCACGACGCGCATGCGCCCCAGCATGCGCCCCAACCGGTGAGGACAGCATGCGCAAGGTACTGATCCCCTTCGACGGCTCCGACGGCGCGCGTCGCGCACTCGATTACGCGATCGCCTTCTTCAAGGAATACGGTCGCCTCGACGTGCACCTGCTCAACGTGCAGGACGAGCCGGTGGTGTATGGCGATTACCTGACGGCCAGCCTGCTGGACAGCCTGCGCAAGGCCGCCTTGCGTGCCGCCGATGAGGTGCTGGCCGAAGGCCGCGCGGCCTGCGAGGCGGCCGGCCTCGGCTGCCAGACCCACGCCGCCCTGGGCGCCATCGCCGACCAGGTCGGCCTGGCCGTCGAGCGGCTGGGCTGCGACACCGTGATCATGGGCACCCGCGGCATGGGCGCCGTGGCCAACCTGGTCATGGGCTCGGTCGCCACGCGGGTGGTGCACACGGTGGCGGTGCCGGTGGTGTTGGTCAAGTAGCCGGGATTGGGGATTTGGGATTCGGGATTCGTAAGAGCGGACTGGGGCGAGGGTCGCGGCCGCGCAAGCCCCAGTGGGCTTACCCGGTGGCATTGTCCTCCTGATTGCCGCTCCTGTCCGCCGGCGCTACACGCGCGATTCCTGACGCGTCACGCCTAGGGCACGGGAGGGCATGGCGCGGACGGTAGCGGTCAGGCCCGATGTCGGACTTCGCTGCCCGACAAGCGGCTGGACGGAATTGCCCAGACTTGCTCATGCGCGAGAGGAGATCGTCTCGACTGGTTGGCTTGAGGCGCGCGAATGGTCAGCGCGAGCAAAGGCGTTCAAGTCTGGCGCGGATCGCGCCCACGTCGATGGGCCAGTAGAAGCCCAAAAAGCATCGCAAAAGTGCCGCAGGCAGCGGCTTGGTGGGCGCTGGTTCGCCGTAGCAATTCGCTGTACGAAATCGATTCGTCCAATATTCTTTGCGATGAGCTCTCAAGGCACCTAGCAAGGGCCAAGGTGGTTTCGGAGGCGAGGGCTTCCTCGGAAAAGCGGGGTGTCGTGCCTAGGTCAGCGAGCAACTCGGCTGCACCAGCCCGCATTTCGGCGGCTGCTGCTATCCCCAGCAGGCCTTTGATCGCATAAGAGATGGCTACCGCTAGTCCAATGATTGATATCGCGAACGTATAATCACGCGTAGCCATAAATCACGGCGTCCTCGATGGGTGAGAGAGGGGCGTTGGGGTTGAGTCTAAAAGCCGACCTCTCAGATCCTGCCGCGCACGAAGCCCTCGACTTCGGCCAGTGCCGCGGCCAGCGCGGGGCCGTCTTCGCCGCCGCCTTGGGCCATGTCGGGGCGGCCGCCGCCCTTGCCGTTGATCTTGGCGGCGACGAAGGATACGACTTCGCCGGCCTTGACCTTGCCGAGTGCCGAGCCGGCCACGCCGGCGGCCAGGGAGGCTTTGCCCTCGCTGCCGGTGGCGAGCAGGATCACGGCGTCGCCGAGCTTGTTCTTGAGTACGTCGACCGAGTCGCGCAGGGCCTTGGCGTCGAGGCCGTCGAGGCGCGCGGCGACCAGCTTGAAGCCGCCGAGGTCGATGGCGCTGTCGGCCAGCTCGCTGGCGGCGTTGGCGGCCGACTTGGCCTTGAGCTGCTCCAGGGTCTTTTCGAGCTGCTTCTGGCGGTCGAGCAGCTGGCGCAGCTTGGCGCCGACCTCGGCCTTCGACGCGCCGACCAGCTCGGCGATCTCGCCGAGGCGCTGCTCTTCCTCGCGCACATGCGCCAGCGCGCCTTCGCCGGTCACGGCCTCGATGCGGCGCACGCCCGCGGCCACGCCGCCTTCGGAGAGGATCTTGAACAGGCCGATATCGCCGGTGCGCTGCACGTGGGTGCCGCCGCAGAGTTCGGTGGAGAACTCGCCCATGCGCAGCACGCGCACGTGGTCGCCGTACTTCTCGCCGAACAGGGCCATGGCGCCGAAGTCCAGCGCTTCCTGCATGCCCATGTGATGCACTTCGGCCTCGACGTTGCGACGCACTTCGGCGTTGACCATGTCCTCGATGGTCTTAAGCTCCTCGGCGCTGAGCGCCTGGAAGTGGCTGAAGTCGAAGCGCAGGCGGTCCGGCGCCACCAGCGAGCCCTTCTGCTGCACGTGGGTGCCCAGCACCTTGCGCAGGGCCGCATGCAGCAGGTGGGTGGCGCTGTGGTTCAGCACGGTCGACTGCCGGCGCGCCGAATCCACGCGCGCGGCCAGCACGTCGCCGACCTTGATCGAGCCGCTGCTGACGTGGCCGACGTGGCCGTGGAAGACGCCCGCCAGCTTCTGGGTGTCGCGCACCTCGAAGCGGGCGCTGCCGGCGCTGAGCTGGCCGTGGTCGCCGACCTGGCCGCCGCTCTCGGCGTAGAAGGGCGTGCGGTCCAGGATCAGGATGCCGTGCTCGCCCTCGTCCAAGGCCTGCACGGACGCGCCCTCGCGCAGCAGGGCCACGACCTTGAGCTGCTCGCTCTCCAGATCCTCGTAGCCGACGAACTCGGTCGGCGACAGGTTGGCGACGATATCGGCCGACAGCGTGCCGCCCGACGCGAACTTGCTGGCCGCACGCGCCTGCTCGCGCTGTTTCTCCATCGCCGCCTCGAAGCCGGCCATGTCGACCGACATGCCGCGCTCGCGCGCCATGTCGGCGGTGAGGTCGACCGGGAAGCCGTAGGTGTCGTAGAGGCGGAAGGCATCGGCGCCGGGGATTTCGCCACTGCTGCGGGCTGCGACTTCGTCGAAGATGCGCATGCCCTGGTCAAGCGTCTCGGCGAAGCGTTCTTCCTCGGCGCGCAGCGCAGCTTCCACCGTTGCCTGCTTCTCGCGCAGCTCCGGGTAGGCCTGGCCCATCTGCTCGACCAGCGCGGCCACCATCTTGTGGAAGAAGCTGCCGCGCACGCCCAGCATCCAGCCATGGCGCAGTGCGCGGCGGATGATCCGGCGCAGCACGTAGCCGCGGCCCTCGTTGCTGGGCAGCACGCCGTCTACGATGAGGAAGCTGCAGGCGCGGATGTGGTCGGCGATCACGCGCAGTGACTTGTTCTCCAGGTCCTGCGTGCCTGTGAGCTCGGCGGCGCGTCGGATCAGCGCCTGGAACAGGTCGATCTCGTAGTTGGAATGCACGTGCTGCAGCACGGCCGAGAGCCGCTCCAGGCCCATGCCGGTGTCCACGCAAGGCGCCGGCAGCGGCACCAGGCTGCCGTCGGGCTGGCGATCGAACTGCATGAAGACGTTGTTCCAGATCTCGATGAAGCGGTCGCCGTCCTCGTTCGGGCTGCCGGGCGGGCCACCGGCGATGTGCTCGCCGTGATCGAAGAAGATCTCGCTGCAGGGCCCGCAGGGGCCGGTGTCGGCCATCTGCCAGAAGTTGTCCGAGGCATACGGCGCGCCCTTGTTGTCGCCGATGCGGATGATCCGCTCGGCGGGCAGGCCGATGTCCTTGTGCCAGATGTCGAAGGCCTCGTCATCGGTGTGGTAGACCGTGACCAGCAGCTTGTCGGCGGGCAGCTTCCAGACCCCGGTGAGCAGCTCCCAGGCCCAGGCGATGGCGTCCTTCTTGAAGTAATCGCCGAAGCTGAAGTTGCCCAGCATCTCGAAGAAGGTGTGGTGGCGGGCGGTGTAGCCGACCTGGTCGAGGTCGTTGTGCTTGCCGCCGGCGCGCACGCAGCGCTGGCTGGTCACCGCGCGGGTGTAGCTGCGCTTGTCCGCGCCCAGGAACACGTCCTTGAACTGCACCATGCCGGCATTGGTGAACAGCAGGGTGGGGTCGTTGCCCGGCACCAGCGAGCTGGAGGCCACCACGGCGTGGCCCTTGGACTTGAAGAAATCGAGGAAGTCCTGGCGGATCTGGTTGCTGGTTTTCATGCGGGCAGGATCAAGAGTCTGAAGTCGTTCGGCCCCCGCGCTCCGACCCGCGCGCGAAGCGCGCGAGGGTTCGGAATGCGGGGCCGCGCAGAAGCCAACCCCGGCAGATTGCCGGGGCCGGGCGGACTCTCAATCATGCAGCATGACGCAGTGCAGCGCCATGCATCGCGGCTACAACGGCGGACCGCTGCGGGCTCAGCGCCCGCGGGAACCGATTCGAGGATCCAGTCGGCTCAGCGAATCGGCGATATCCATGCCACCGCTACGCTGGAGGTCTTCACGGGTATAGACCTGCCCAGCGAAGCCACAGCGCTGGGCCGCACTGCGGATACGGGTGCCGGTGCTCTCCACGCAGTGACGCTTGGCCGTGGCTTCCGCGGTTGGAGCAGACTGGCCATCAACCTCCGGAGGGGTGGTGGCCTCGTCGACAGACTTCGCGGCCACCGAGGTGCCCGACATGCCAAGGGCCAACAGCGCGATCAGTAGGGTTGGGCGTGCATTCATCGGGAAGTCTCCCTTGGGCTGTATCGGAGGTGTCCACAGGAAACTGCGCCGATGAGGCTTGCGGGTCAAGTGCCGTGGCGGCCGTGATTCAGGTAAGGGTCGGCGAGCTCAGCGGCTGCGCTCCGCCGCCAGCCGGGCCAGCGCTTCCAGCGGCGTGCCCAGCAGCCCCAGTTCGGCCAGCGCGGCCTGCATGCGCGCCTGCTGCGCGGCCAGGGCCTGCTGGCTGCCGGCCATGCCAAGCAGGGCCGGGTAGGTGGGCTTGCCTTGGGCGGCGTCCTTGCCCGGGGTCTTGCCCAGGGCCTCGGCGCTGCCTTCCACGTCGAGCAGGTCGTCGCGGATCTGGAAGGCCAGCCCGAGCGCATCGCCGAAGGTGTCCAGTGCGTGCAGCCGGTGTTCGGGCGCAGCAGCGCAGAGCGCGCCCATGCGCAGGCTGGCGCGGATCAGGGCGCCGGTCTTGAGCCGGTGCATGCGCTCCAGTTCATCGAGGCTTTGCCCTGCGCCGGTGACCGCGAGGTCCAGGGCCTGGCCGCCGCACATGCCCAGGCTGCCGCTGGCCCAGGCCAGGGTGCGCAGCAGCTCGACCAGCACCGCGGGTGCCAGCGGCGCCTGCGCCAGCAGTTCGAAGGCCAGCGCCTGCAGGGCGTCGCCGGCGAGGATGGCAGTGGCCTCGTCGTAGGCGATGTGCAGGGTGGGGCGGCCGCGGCGCAGGGCGTCGTCGTCCATCGCCGGCAGGTCGTCGTGCACCAGCGAGTAGGCGTGGATCAGCTCGACCGCCGCCGCCGCGTGGTCCAGTGCCGCGAGTTCGGCGCCAAAGGCCTGGCCGGCGGCATACACCAGCAGCGGGCGCATGCGCTTGCCGCCGCCCAAGGCGGCGTAGCGCATGGCGGCGTGCAGGGTCTGGGGGGCAGTCGTCTCGGCCGGTAGCAGCTGCTGCAGCACGCCCTCGGCGCGTTCGCTCCAGGCCCCGAGGGGCTCAGGGAACATCGGGCGTGAAGGGCTGGGCGGTGGCCGGGTCTTCGGGGTCGCTGAGCAGGCGGACCCTCAGCTCGGCCTGCTCCAGCGCGGTCTGGCAGCTGCGGAACAGCGCGATGCCGCGCTCGTAGGCTTGCAGCGATTCATCCAGGCTGAGGTCGCCCTTCTCCAGTCGCTGCACCAGGTTTTCAAGCTCGTCCAGCGAGCGTTCGAAGCCCTCGACGGCGGCGGCTTCGGCGGGCGGCAGGGCGGGATCGGGCTTGGACATGGCGCGCAGTGTGCCGAAGCGCCGAGAGCGCGGTCAATCGCGCTGGGTGGCGGTCGGACCCTCGGGCAGACGCCAACGCAGGCAGAGCCCGCGTGCGTGCAGGGCCTGCCCGAGATCCTCGGCCAGCAGCAGGTCGCCCACGGCCTTCAGCTCGCCCGAGGCATCGACCAGCAGGGGCAGGCGCGTGCGCAGCCAGGGCGGCAGGCCGAGCTCCTGCAGCAGGATTCTCAGGCTGCGGCTGGGGCGCCCGGCGGCGTGGCGAAAGCGTTCGCCGCCCCTGCGTGGCCGCACCCACAGCGGCACCGGCAGGGGCCGCTCCTCCACCCACGCGCCCTGGCCATCGCAAAGGCCCAGCAGCGCGCCGTCCGGCAGCGCGAGTGGCGCGCGGCCGTCCCAGGCCAGATCGAGGCCCTCCGGCAGCGCCGTGGAGGGCGGCAGCAGGTGCAGGCTGCCGCGCCAGGCGCGCAGGGTCCAGCCGCGCCAGCCCGCGCTGGCGTCCGAATCTGGCCGGGCGTCGAGCAACTCGCGCTCGATCTGTCCGAGCACGGTCAGCGGCAGCTGCGGCGCGCCGCCCGCCTCCACAAAGGCACGCAGCACGCGGGCGCGGCGAGCCGGGTCGAAGCTGCGCAGCGGCCGCAGGTCCAGCCGCCGCGGGTCCAGCCCCTGACAGAGGGCCAGGTCGACGGCGTCGGCCTGGGCCAGGCGGGCGTCCGCGTCTGCGCTGCGCTGCGCGGCAAGGGCCAGGCTTGCGGCCGCCTGCGGCCAGCGCTGCCGCAGCAGGGGCAGCACTGCGTGGCGCAGGAAGTTGCGGTCGTGGTCGAGGCTGGCATTCGACGGGTCCTCGACCCAGGCGAGGCCCGCGTCGCGCGCATGCGCCTCCAGCAGCGCGCGCGGCACCTGCAGCAGCGGGCGCCACAGCCAGCCCGGCCCGAACGGACGCAGCGGCCGCATCGCGCCCAGCCCACGCTCGCCGGCGCCGCGCAGGGCGCGCAGGAGGAAGGTCTCGGCCTGGTCGTCGAGGTGGTGTGCGGTGACCAGCACCTCGCCGGGCTTGAGCTCGGCGGCAAGTGCGGCGTAGCGGGCGTCGCGCGCACGCGCCTCCAGCCCGGCCCCGGGCGCCAGCTGCAGGCGCTGGATCGTGCACTCGATCTCAAGCCTTGCACACAGGGCGAGGCAGTGCTGGCCCCAGGCCGCGGCGTCCGGCTGCAGGCCGTGGTCGATGTGGACGGCGCGCAGCCCGCGTTGGCGCGCCTCGGGCGAACGCGCCAGCAGGCTCAGCAGGGCTACCGAATCGAGGCCGCCGCTCAGCGCCAGCAGCAGGGGGCCGGCTTCCGCGGGCAGCGTGGCGAAGGGTAACTCGGGGCAGGGGAGGGGCGTTGCGGACATGCCGGCATGGTAGCTGCGGCGTTACCCTGCGCGTCCTTTTCGCTCGGCCGAGCCGCACATGTCCCAGGACCCCCAACCGCCCAGGCGCCAGCACGTCATCGCCGTCACCGGCGGCATCGCCTCCGGCAAGTCGGCGCTCACCGATCGCCTGGCGGCGCGCGGCCTGCCGGTCGTCGATGCCGATCGCGTCGCGCGCGAACTGGTGGAGCCGGGCCAGCCGGCGCTGGAGGAAATCCGTGCGGAGTTTGGCGACGAGGTGCTGGACGCCGACGGCCGACTGCAGCGACGCATGCTGCGCGAGCGGATCTTTGCCGACCCCGCGGCACGCCGACGGCTGGAGGCGATCCTGCACCCGCGCATCCGCGAGCGCATGCACTCACTCGCGCGTGCGGCGGATGGCCCCTGCGTGGTGCTGGCGATCCCGCTGCTGACGGCCGAAAGCCGCTATCCCTGGATCGATTCGGTGGTGGTGGTCGACGTGCCTGAGCGAGTGCAGGTCGAGCGCCTGATGGCGCGCGATGGCATCGACGAAGCTGCCGCCCGTGCGGCGCTGTCGGCGCAGATCAGCCGCGAGCAGCGTCTGGCCCTGGCCGACATCGTGGTGCCCAACGCGGCCGGGCTGGACGCGCTGGAGCGCGAGGCCGATGCGCTCGCTTCGCGTCTTCTGGGGCGCGTCTCGCCCTGAAGCGCCGAGGCGGGAGCCGGGCTGCGCGCCTCGGCTCCTACCTGTTGCAGCGTCGAGCTACAGCGCCTCGGAGGCGAAGTCGGCCAGCCGCGAGCGTTCGCCGCGTCGCAGGGTGATGTGGGCGCTGTGCGGCCAGTGCTGGAAGCGGTCCACCGCGTAGGTCAGGCCCGAGGTGGTCTCGGTGAGATACGGCGTGTCGATCTGCTCGACGTTGCCCAGGCAGACCATCTTGGTGCCCGGGCCCGCACGGGTGAGCAGGGTCTTCATCTGCTTGGGCGTGAGGTTCTGCGCCTCGTCGATGATCACGTAGCGGCTCAGGAAGGTGCGGCCGCGCATGAAGTTCATCGAGCGGATCTTGATCCGCGAGGCCAGCAGCTCGTTGGTGGCCGCGCGGCCCCAGGCGCCGCCGTCCTGCGGGCTGGTCAGCACCTCGAGGTTGTCGGTGAGCGCGCCCATCCAGGGCGTCATCTTTTCCTCTTCGGTGCCCGGCAGGAAGCCGATGTCCTCGCCGACGCTGACCGTGGCGCGGGTCATGATGATCTCGCGGTAGCGCTGCTGGTCCAGCGTCTGCGCAAGGCCTGCAGCCAGCGCCAGCAGGGTCTTGCCGGTGCCGGCGGTGCCGAGCAGGGTAACGAAGTCGATGTCCGGGTCCATCAGCACGTTGAGCGCGAAGTTCTGCTCGCGGTTGCGCGCGGAAACGCCCCAGACCTGGCGCGAGCTGGCGCGGAAGTTCTCCACCAGCTGCAGCACCACGCGGTCCTCGCGCGGCCCCACCACGCGCAGTTCGGCGTCCTCGTCGCCGTTGAAGCACAGGAACTCGTTGGGGCGCCAGTCCTCGGCCTCGGCGGCGCGGATCTCGTAGAAGGTGTGGCCGCGCTCTACCCAGCTGCGCAGGTCGCTCTCGTGGCGATCCCAGAAGCCGTCGTCGAGTTCGCGCACGCCCGAGTACAGCAGCGAGAAATCATCGAGTGCGCGGTCGTTCTCGTAGTCCTCGGCCGGCACCCCGAAGATGCTGGCCTTGATCCGCAGGTTGATGTCCTTGGACACCAGCACGACCTCGCTGCCGTCCTCGCGCTCGCGGATGCGCAGGATCGAGGCGAGGATCTGGTTGTCCGGCAGCGGTGCACCGCTGCGCTTCTGGGTGTCGGTGGCTTCCACCTGGAAATGCAGGCGGCCGATCGCCGGCTGCGCCCGCAGGTTGAGCGCGGCGGGGCGCTCCAGCTTGAGGCCGTCGGCGATGTCGCCGTCGCCATGGGCCTCGATGAGTTCGTTGATGAAGCGGCTGACCTGGCGTGCGTTGCGGGCCACCTCGGAGGTGCCCTTCTTGCCGGCGTCGAGTTCCTCCAGCACCACCATCGGCAGGTAGATGTCGTGCTCGGCGAACTTGAACAGCGCGGTCGGATCGTGCATCAGCACGTTGGTGTCCAGCACGTAGATCCGCTTGCCTTGGCTCATCATCGGTGAGGTCTTCCTCTGGCAGTGCTGCGGTGGCAAACGAAACGGCCCGCATCGCAGGGCGAGGCGGGCCGCTCGGAATCGGTGGGGTCTGCGAAGCGTGCGCGGGCTTCAGCCATGCACGCCGGCCTTGAGGGCATCCAGCACCGCCTGGGCGTGGCCGGGCACCTTGACCTTGCGCCAGGCCTGGATGAGCGAGCCGTCCGGTCCGAACAGGAAGGTGCTGCGCTCGATGCCCATGAACTTGCGGCCGTACAGGCTCTTTTCCTGGATCACGTCGAGTGCCCTGCAAAGGGCTTCGTCCGGATCGCTGATCAGGCCGAAGGGAAAACCCTGCTTGTCGGCGAAGCGCGCGTGCGAGGCCACTGAGTCGCGCGACAGGCCGAACACCTCGGCACCCAGCGCCTGGAACTCGGGATGCAGATCGCGGAAGTCCTGGCCCTCGCGCGTGCAGCCGGGAGTGCTGTCCTTGGGGTAGGCGTAGATGACGACGTGGCGGCCGGCGAGGCTGGCGAGGTCGAGGGTGTCGCCGCTGCCGAGGGCGACTTCCAGCTTGGGCAGGGTCAGCGTTTTGCTCATGCTCAGAACTTCATCGGGTCCATGATGGCGTCCAGGTTCAGATGGTCGCAGAACTCGAGGAAGTCGTCGCGCAGGGCGGCGATATGCATGTTGGCCGGGATGCCCACCGTCACCTGCGCCTGGAACATGTCGGCGCCGGTCTGCATGGCGCGGTAGCGGGTGCTGTGCAGGCTTTCGATGGTGATGCCCTGGCGGTCGAAGAAATCGGCCAGCTGGAACAGGATCCCCGGCCGGTCCGAGGCCACCACCTCGACGATGTAGGGCAGCAGGTTGCTCTGCAGCGGCTTGGGCGAGGTGCGGTACCAGACCAGGCGCAGGCCGTCCTCGCGTTCCAGCCGGGCCAGCGAGGACTCCAGCTTGGCGACGGCATCCCAGCTGCCGACCGCCAGCGCCAGCACCGACACGTCGCGGCCGACCGTGGACAGGCGCGCGTCCGCAAGGTTGCAGCCGCTGTCCGCGATGCGCCTGGATACCGCCAGCAGGGGCGATTCCGGGTGCACCGAGAAGGCGTTGATCAGCAGGTAGTTTTCGTTGGGCTGCGGGCGCGGGCTGGGGTCGCTCAAGGCGGGGTCCGATCGGGCGGTTGGAAAGACGGCCACAAGCTTAACCGCTCGCGGCGTCCATCGTCGCGACATGAATGCCGCTTGACCCGAACCGTCCCGGGCTTGTTACGGCTTCGGCGCCGCCAGTACCATCGCGGGCTGCCACCGGTCCGCCAGGGCCGGCCATTTTCCCGAATCCGGAGCCCGCGCTTGCATCTGCACGGCTGCATCACCGCCCTCGCCACGCCCTTCAAGACCGCCAGCATCGATGGCGGTGCGGTCGATTTCGACGCCTGGGCACGGTTGGTCGAGGCCCAGCGCGTGGGCGGCGCCCAGGGCATCGTGGTGGCCGGCTCTACCGGCGAGGGCAACAGCCTCGAAGAATCCGAGCTGCAGGCGCTGATCGAGCGCGCGGCTGGCCTGCGTGGCGACATGGCCCTGCTGGCGGGCACCGGCCTGTCTTCCACCCGCCGGACCATCGTCCAGACCCAGTTGGCGGCGCGCGCCGGTGCCGAGGCTGCGCTGGTGGTGACGCCGCCCTACGTGCGCCCCACCCAGCAGGGCCTGTATGCGCACTACTGCGCGGTGGCCGACGAGGGCGGCCTGCCGGTGGTGCTCTACAATGTGCCGGCCCGCAGCGGCTGCGATCTTCTGCCGGAAACCGTGGAGCGCCTCGCCGCTCACCCGCGCATCGTCGGCATCAAGGAGGCCGTGGCAGAGGCCGAACGCATGCAGGCGCTGCTGTCGTTGCGCGGCGAGGGCTTCGCGGTGCTGAGCGGCGATGATCCGACCTGCGGGCGGGCCATGCTGGCCGGTGCCGACGGCGTGATCTCGGTCGCCTCCAACGTCGCGCCCGCCGCCATGCGCCGCCTGTGCGACCTTGCCCGTGCAGGGCGTGCCGATGCGGTGGCTGCACTGCAGGCGCAGCTTGCCAACCTGTTCGCGTTTCTGGGCGTGGAGCCCAACCCGATCCCGCTCAAGGCCCTGCTTGCCCGCAAGGGGCTGGGCAGCGAGCGTCCGCGGCTGCCGCTGACCGCGCTGGACGCATCCCACCTGCCCGCGCTGGACGCCCTGCTGCCTGCGCTGGCCACCACCGAATTTGCCGCCTCGGCCGAACTGGCCGCCGGATCGGCTTCCCACGGAGATCGCTGATGACCCTTTCCCGCCACCTGCGTCGCGCTGTGCCTGCGCTGGCCCTGGTCCTGTGTGTCGTTTCGGTGTCCGGCTGCAAGTGGATGCGTGCGCCCAGCCCCTACGCCCAGAGCCCCGAGAACCGGCCGCTGGAGGTGCCGCCGGACCTGAGCTTGCCCAGCACCACGCAGGCCATGCGTATCCCGCAGGTCGCGCCTGCGGCGACGGCGCCCGCGCGCGCAGCGCAGGCGGCCTCCTCGGCTGCTTTCGTCGTGGCGGACAGCAAGGCCTCGACCTGGCGCCGCGTCGGCCTGGCGCTGGAGCGCATCGAAGGCGTCGAGATCCGCGAGCGCGTCGAACTGGTGGGCGCCTACAACATCGGTTTCCGCGGCGAGAGCTTCCTGGTGAATGTCGCCGAGGAAGGGCCCAACGCGCGCGTATCCGCGGTTGGCGGCGACGGCCGTGAGGCCAGCAGCGCCGCCGCCGGTGCCCTGCTTGGCGAATTGCGCCAGCGCCTGATGTAGGGCGCGCCTGTTGGCTAGACGTGGAAAAGGCGGCCCGCGGGTCGCCTTTTTCTTGCGCCGGATGCCGTCTTCAGCGCTCCAGGAGCTTGAGCTTGTCCGGTTTGCCGTTCCACTGCTCGGCGTCGGCCGGGGCTTCCTTTCGCACGGTGATCACCGGCCATTGGCTGGCCAGTTCGGCATTGAGGGCGATGAAGTGCTCCTGGCCGCCAGGCACGTCCTCGGCAGGAAAGATCGCGTTGGCCGGGCATTCGGGCTCACAGAGGGTGCAGTCGATGCACTCGTCCGGGTCGATCACCAGGAAGTTCGGGCCTTCGTGGAAACAGTCGACTGGGCAGACTTCAACGCAGTCGGTGAACTTGCACTTGATGCAATTCTCGGTGACGACGAAGGGCATTTGGAGAGGCTCGGAACCGGCTGAACTTGAGAGGATGGCGCTCCCTACGAGGTTCGAACTCGTGTTTTCGCCTTGAGAGGGCGACGTCCTGGGCCACTAGACGAAGGGAGCGTGGTGTTCAGCCTCGGGCAGAACCGCTAGTATAGGGAGATTGCCTGGGGCTGGCAACGCCCCGGCCTGTCGAAACTTCGGCCCGGCTTGCGACCGACGCCCTTCTCCCGCCCATGGGCCGGAGGCTGCGTCGGGTTCCCCACGCAGCGCGCGCGCCACTCCTTCCGAGGCCGCCGGCCCGAACCGACTCCAAGATCCAAGAGCGCCTGTGCATCCATCCATCGAGAGCCCCACCAGCAGCCCGCGCATCATCCCGCGCGCCGACCACTGCATCTCGCGCAAGCAGATCAGCCCCAACGCCCTGCGCGTGCTCTACCGCCTGCACGAGGCCGGGTTTTCCGCCTATCTCGTCGGCGGCGCGGTGCGCGATCTGCTGATTGGCGGTGCGCCCAAGGACTACGACGTCGCCACCAACGCCACCCCGGAGGAGGTGCGCGGCCTGTTCCGCAACTGCCGCCTGATCGGTCGTCGTTTCCGGTTGGCCCACGTGGTCTATGGCCAGGAGATCATCGAGGTGGCCACGTTCCGGGCCGCCGCCGACGACGGCTCCGGCGACCGCGAGGTCGACAACGGCGTGCTGGTCCGCGACAACGTCTACGGCACCATCGAAGACGACGCGGTGAGGCGCGACTTCACTGCCAACGCGCTGTACTACGCCATCGAGGATTTCTCGGTGCGCGACTTCGTCGGTGGCTATGAAGATGTGATGGCGCGTCGCCTGCGCCTGATCGGCGATCCCGAGGCCCGTTACCGCGAGGACCCGGTGCGCATGCTGCGCGCGGTGCGCCTGTCCGCAAAGCTCGGTTTCGAGATCGCGCCGGAGGCCGCCGCGCCGTTCAAGGCCATGGGCCACCTGCTCGCGGACTCGGCGTCGGCGCGCTTGTTCGATGAGTCCCTGAAACTGTTCATGGGTGGGCACGGTGAGCGCAGCCTGTTGGCGCTGGAGCAGTCCGGGCTGCTGCCGGCGCTGCTGCCGGACACTGCCGCGGCGATCGCGGCCGACGGCAGCGGCCAGTGCCGGCAGCTGATGGTGGATGCGCTGCGCAACACCGACCAGCGCATCGCCGAGGACAAGCCGGTGACACCTGCCTTCCTGTTCGCGGCCCTGCTGTGGCCCGCCTATGCCCAGGAGCTGGCGAGGCTGCTGGAGGAAGGCCACGAGCTTGCGGCGGCAGAGCAGCGCGCCGCGGACCGCGTCACCCTGCGCCAGGTCGAGCGCATCGCCCTGCCCAAGCGCTTCAGCGTGCCGATGCACGAGATCTGGTTCCTGCAGTCGCGATTCCCGCTGCGCCAGCGCAAGCGCGTGTTCCGCCTGCGCCAGCATCCGCGCTTCCGCGCGGCCTACGATTTCCTCGAGCTGCGTGCCGCCGCGGTGCCCGAGTTGGCGGCCGAGCGCGACTGGTGGCGTGGCACCCTCGAGCTTGACGACGCAGCGCTCTCCGAGCGACTGAACCAGCAGCAGGCACCCGCCGGGCGTGGCCCTCGCCGACGTCGTCGCGGCGGCGGCCGTCGCGGCTGATTGCATGCGTGGTACAGGCGACGCCGCGGTGCTCGCCCACGTCGCGCTGGGCAGCAACCTGGGCGATCCCATCGCGCAAGTGCGGGCTGGCGTGCGGGCCATCGCGGCCCTGCCGGGCTGTCGCGTGCTTGCCTGTTCCAGCCTGTACCGCACCCCGCCTTGGGGGCACGTCGAACAGCCGGACTTCATCAATGCCGTGGTGCGGATCGAGACATCGCTCGAAGCGTTCGCGCTTCTGGATGCGCTGCTTTCGATCGAGCGCTCCGCAGGCCGTGAGCGCACCTTTCGCTGGGGGCCGCGCGTGCTCGACCTCGACCTGCTGCTGCACGGGGATACCTGCATCGACGATCCGCGCCTCGTGCTGCCGCATCCGCGCATGCATGAGCGTGCCTTCGTGATGCTGCCATTGGCCGAGATCGATCCATTCCTGCCGCTGCCGGGCGCAGGCCGTGCCGTCGACCTCGCGGCTGCGCTGCCTGACGAAGGCATCGAGCGCGTGGGTGTCCCGGTGCAGCTGGCCTGAACTCCCGCAGAGCCTGCGAAAAGGCCCAGGCACCGTCGCGACGGGGGGGCTGCGCTGCGTGACGATTCCCCAGGCGCTGATGATTCGTTGCGCCCGGCGCACCAGCGCCGCGCGCAGCGGGAACTCGCATGCCACGCCGTTTCTGCTGCGTCCACGCCGGCTCCGCCTCCACGCTTGGCATAATCGCGGGCCCGGCGCCTGCGCCTCCCGGACAGCCCACCGCCATGTACAGCGCCGATCCGAACGCACCTGACGCACCCCCGCTTACCGTGCCCGGCCTTCGCGCCATGAAGGCCGATCGGCGGCGCATCGTCTGCCTGACCGCCTACGACGCCAGCTTCGCCGCGGTGATGGACGCCGCCGGCATCGACGTGGTGCTGGTCGGTGATTCGCTGGGCATGGTGGTGCAGGGCCATGCCAGCACCCTGCCGGTCACCGTCGACCAGATGGCCTACCACACCGCCGCGGTGGCGCGCGGCCTGCGTCGGGCTCTGTTGGTGGCCGACCTGCCGTTCCAGAGCTATGCGACCCCGGCGCGGGCGCTGGACGCGGCGGCGCGGCTGATGGCCGAGGGCGGCGCCGCCATGGTCAAGCTGGAGGGCGCGGGGCATGTGCTCGACAGCATCGAGTTCCTGTCGGCGCGTGACATGCCGGTCTGTGCGCACCTCGGTCTGACTCCGCAGAGCGTGCACAAGCTGGGCGGCTACCGCGTGCAGGGCCGCGAGGCCGAGGCCGGGCTGCGCCTGCGCGAGGACGCGCGCCGGGTCGCCGAGGCCGGTGCCGAGCTGCTGGTGCTGGAGTGCGTGCCCAAGGCCCTGGCGGCCGAGATCAGCGCCGAACTCACCATCCCCACCATCGGCATCGGCGCGGGCCCGGGCTGCGATGGGCAGGTACTGGTGATGCACGACCTGCTGGGCGTCACCCCCGGCAAGCGGCCGCGCTTCGTCAAGGACTTCCTGGCCGCTGCCGGCACCGTCGAGGCCGCGTTCGTCGCCTATGCCGAGGCGGTGCGCAGCGGCAGCTTCCCGGCCGACGAGCACAGCTTCAAATGAGCGCGATCGAACGCATCGAAGACGCCGCCACGCTGCGCGCGCGCGTCGCCGCGTGGCGCGCGCAGGGCCAGCGGATCGGCTTCGTCCCGACCATGGGCAACCTGCATGCCGGCCATCTCGCGCTGGTGCGGCAGGCGCGCGACCTGTGCGAGCGCGTGGTCTGCAGCATCTTCGTCAATCCGACCCAGTTCGGCCCCAACGAGGATTTCGCACGCTATCCGCGCACCCTGGAGGCGGACGCCGAGGCGCTGGCCGGCGCCGGTTGCGACCTGCTGTTTCTGCCTTCGGTGGGGGTGATGTATCCACTGGGCATCGAGCGCGCGGTGCGGGTGGAGGTGCCGGGGCTGTCCGACGTGCTGTGCGGTGCGCATCGCCCCGGCCACTTCGCCGGCGTGGCCACCGTGGTTGCGCGGCTGTTCAACCTGGTCCAGCCGGACGTGGCGGTGTTCGGCCGCAAGGACTACCAGCAGCTGCAGGTGATCCGCCAGATGGTGGCCGACCTCGCGTTTCCGATCCGGATCGAGGCCGGCGATACCGTACGCGAGTCCGACGGCCTGGCCATGAGTTCGCGCAACCAGTACCTCGATGCGGAACAGCGCCCGCGCGCCGCGCGTCTGCATGCGGTGCTGGTGGAGATGGCCGCACGCAGCCGTGCCGGCGAGGCCGTCGATGCGGTGGAGGCCTGGGCTAGATCCGAGCTGCAGGCCGCCGGCTTCGTGGTGGACTACGCCGCCCTGCGCAGCCCTGACCGGCTCGATTCGCCGGCACCCTGTGGCGACGGCGCGCGCGTGGCCCTCGTCGCAGCAAGGCTCGGCAGCACCCGCCTGATCGACAACCTCGAGTTCGATCCGGGGCTCTGAGCGCGAGTCAAAAGACCATCCGCCTGCTGCGTCCGTTGCCGGACGCCCGTGGCGGCAGCGCGCTACGCGAATCCCGCGGTCACCGCTCCGCCGGGCTTTATTGGATTCGCGCAGCGCGCCTTGCCACGAACGCCCAGCGAGGCCCTCGCGACGGCGTCTGGGTTTTTCACGCGCTCTGAGCCCGGCAAGATGCTGAAAATATTGAACCTTTGTGTCGATGTTGCGAAAACGCCGCAGGGTGTTGTTTTTTTTTCCCGGCAGGAGTATCGTTCGAGTCGTCTTCAAGGACTGCCGCGACGGATAGGCGCCGGTCCGAGGAGCACAGGGCGTATCGCTAGGTAATCGTCACTCCGTTTCCACCCTCGCCGGATCTCCTGCGAGGGTTTTTTTTGCCTCGCGTTTCGGTCGAGCCAGCGGCGTCCCGGATCCCGGTGGGGATGGGCATGACCGGGTGGTGCGCGCGGGGTGGGGGGGCGGGCTCTCACATGCGCCTTGGCCGCTGCTACCCTCGCGCCTCCCGCCCGTTTGCCCGTGAGGACAGCATGAAGCTTGACCTGCAACCGCTGGCTTCCCACGTGCTTCGCCTCGCCTCCACCCCGTTGGGCGAACTCTGCGACCGTCCCGGGCGCGGTGCCGAACTGCGCTTCGAGGGCGCCGGACTGGTGCTGGACCTGTCGCGCCAGCGGTTGGACGCTGCCGCGCTGGGGGCTCTGCTGGCCCAGGCCGAGGCCGTCGATCTGCAGGGCGGCTTCCGCGCGCTCGTCGAGGGTGCGCTCGTCAATCCCAGCGAGGCCCGTCCGGCCCTGCACACGGCGCTCCGCTCCGACTTGGGCGGCTCTGGCACGGCCCGCGCCGCGCACGCCGAGGCCGTGGCGGCGCGCGCGCGGATGGAAACCATGAGCAGGGAGCTCGCTGCCAGCGGCACCACCGACGTCATCAGCGTGGGCATCGGCGGTTCCGACCTTGGCCCGCGGCTGGTGGTCGACGCCCTGAAGGAGCGCGCCGACTCCCGCTTCCGCCTGCATTTCCTGAGCAATGTGGACGGCAGCGGCCTGCACCGCCTGCTGCCGAGGCTGGACCCTTCCCATACCGCGGTCATCCTGGTTTCCAAGAGTTTCGGCACCCAGGAGACGCTGCTGAACGGCGCCGCCCTGCGGGATTGGCTGGGCGATGACCGTCGCCTGTATGCGGTCACCGCCAACGTCGAGCGCGCGGCCCGGTTCGGGATCTCGCCGGAGCGCCTGCTGCCGATGTGGGACTGGGTGGGCGGGCGCTATTCGCTTTGGTCGGCGGTGGGCTGGTCGATCCGGCTGGCCTTGGGCGCCGAGGGCTTCGAAGCGCTGCTGACGGGCGCCGGGGCCATGGATGCCCACGCCCTGGAGGCGCCGCTGGCGGCCAACCTGCCGGTGCTGCACGCGCTCGCAGGGCTATGGAACCGCAACCTGCTGGGCATCCCCACGCTGGCGGTGCTGCCCTATGACGAGCGCCTCGCCTTGCTGCCGGCCTTCCTGCAGCAGCTGGTGATGGAAAGCCTGGGCAAGCGCGTGCGCCTGGACGGCAGCGAAGTGCTCGGCGAGACCGTGCCCGTGGTCTGGGGCGGCACCGGCACCAACAGCCAACACTCGTTCTTCCAGGCCCTGCACCAGGGTACCCAGGTGGTCGCGGCTGACTTCATCGGCGTGATCGAGCCCGATCATGGCTATGCCGGCCATCACCGCGCCCTGCTGTCCAACCTGTTCGCGCAGTGCGAGGCGCTGGCGCGGGGGCGCGACAGCGAGGACCCGCACCGCCACTATCCGGGCGGGCGGCCGAGCAGCCTGATCCTGCTGCAGCGGCTGGACCCGCAGCGCCTGGGGGCGCTGCTGGCGCTGTACGAGCACTCGGTCTACGCGCAGTCCCTGCTGTGGGGCATCAACGCCTTCGACCAGTGGGGCGTGGAGCTGGGCAAGCAGCTGGCCGGCGAGCTGTTGCCGGCGATCGAGCGCGGCGGCGAGGCTGGCGATGCGATCACACGCAGCCTGCTGCAGCGTCTTCCGGCGCAGCTGCGCGAGGGCTGATCAGGCGGCGCGATCCTGCCGCTGCAGGGCCCAGGCAACGTGTTCGCGCACCAGCTCGGAGGGATGCATCGCGCGCGCAGCAAGCGCCGCGCGAACCTCCGGCGAGGGCGGGGCATTGCCCAGCGCTACCGCGATGTTGCGCAACCAGCGCTCGTGGCCGATCCGGCGGATGGCCGAGCCCTCGGTGCGGCTGAGGAACTCCTGTTCGTTCCAGCCGAACAGCTCGACGAGGCTGCCGGCCTCCAGCCCGTGGCGGGCGCGGAAATCCGGCTCCGCGCTGAGCTTGGCGAACTTGTTCCAGGGACAGGCCAGCTGGCAGTCGTCGCAGCCGTAGATGCGGTTGCCCATCGGGGCGCGGAACTCCTCCGGGATCGGGCCGTGCAGCTCGATGGTGAGGTAGGAGATGCAGCGCCGTGCATCCACCCGGTAAGGCGCGACGATGGCGGCGGTGGGGCAGGCATCGAGGCAGCGCACGCAGCTGCCGCAATGGTTGCTGGCCGACGGATCGGTCTCCAGCGGCAGGTCGGTGTAGATCTCGCCGAGGAAGAACCACGAGCCCGTCTTCGAATCGATCAGGTTGCTGTGCTTGCCGATCCAGCCCAGCCCCGCGTTGCGCGCCAGCGCCTTCTCCAGCACCGGCGCCGAGTCGGTGAATACGCGATAGCCGAAGGGCCCGACCTCCGCTTCGATCCGATCGGCCAGCTTCTGCAGGCGGTTGCGCATCAGCTTGTGGTAGTCGCGGCCGAGCGCGTAGCGCGAGACATAGCCCAGCGTCGGGTCGGCCAGCACGGCCTCGGCCTCGGCCTGGCCGTGGGGCAGGTAGTCCATGCGCACCGAGATCACGCGCAGGGTGCCGGGCACCAGCTCCTGCGGGCGCGAGCGACGGGTGCCGTGGCGCTGCATGTAGTCCATCTCGCCGTGGCAGCCGGCCTGCAGCCAGTCCAGCAGGTGGGCCTCGTCCTCGCCGAGTTCGATGCCACTGACGCCGACCGCGGCGAAGCCGAGTTCGCGCGCCCAGTCATTCAGCGCGTCACGCTCGACCAAAGTCGTAGTGCGCATGGCGTCCGAGGGCGGGGCAGGGGCTGTCATGGGATGAGTATAGGGCTGCGCGTCTCATCCAAATCAATGGCTTGCACAGTGGCGATGCGCATGTGCACCTGCCTTTGACTCTGATCAACCGCGGCCAAATGTCGCACCGCCACACTGCCGCCGACCAGAAACGAGGGGACCGCCCCAATGGCGATGGCGATAGACAAGAGTGCGTATTACAACGACAAGGTGGTGCGCCAGTTCGCGGTGGTGACCGTGCTCTGGGGCATCGTCGGCATGCTGGTGGGCGTGATCATCGCCGCCCAGCTGTACTGGCCCGATCTCACCATGGGTATCGAGTGGCTGTCCTACGGGCGGCTGCGGCCCCTGCACACCAACGCGGTGATCTTCGCCTTTGGCGGTTCCGCGCTGTTCGCCACCAGCTACTACATCGTGCAGCGCACCTGCCACGTGCGGCTGTTCGCGGAGAAGCTTGCCTCGTTCACGTTCTGGGGCTGGCAGGCGGTCATCGTCGCAGCCGCGATCACCCTGCCGCTGGGCATCACCCAGGGCAAGGAGTACGCCGAGCTGGAGTGGCCGATCGACCTGCTGATCACCGCGGTGTGGGTGGCCTATGGCGTGGTGTTCTTCGGCACCATCGTCAAGCGCCGCGTCAAGCACATCTACGTGGCCAACTGGTTCTTCGCCGCCTACATCATCACCATCGCGGTGCTGCATATCGGCAACAACCTGGCGCTGCCAGCCTCGATGTTCAAGTCCTACGGGATCCTGTCCGGCTCGGTCGATGCCATGACCCAGTGGTGGTACGGCCACAACGCGGTCGGCTTCTTCTTGACCGCCGCCTTCCTCGGGATGATGTACTACTTCATCCCCAAGCAGGCCGGGCGGCCGGTGTTCTCCTACCGGCTGTCGATCGTGCACTTCTGGGCCCTGATCGCCATCTACATGTGGGCCGGCCCCCACCACCTGCAGTACACCGCGCTGCCGGACTGGGCGCAGAGCCTGGGCATGGTGTTCTCGCTGGTGCTGCTGGCGCCGTCCTGGGGCGGCATGATCAACGGCATCATGACCCTGTCGGGGGCCTGGCATAAGTTGCGTACCGACCCGATCATCAAGTTCCTCATCGTCGCCCTGTCGTTCTACGGCATGAGCACCTTCGAGGGCCCGATGATGTCGATCAAGACGGTCAACTCGCTCAGCCACTACACCGACTGGACGATCGGTCACGTGCACTCCGGCGCGCTGGGCTGGGTAGCCATGATCACCATCGGCTCGCTGTACGCGCTGCTGCCGCGCCTGCTGGGCCTGACCCAGATGTACTCGGTCAAGCTGATCGACACCCATTTCTGGGTGCACACCATCGGCGTGGTGTTCTACATCGCCTCGATGTGGATCGCCGGCGTGATGCAGGGCCTGATGTGGCGCGCCACCAACGCCGACGGCACGCTGACCTACACCTTCGTGGAGTCGCTGGTCGCCACCTATCCCTACTACCTGGTGCGCCTGCTCGGCGGCGTGCTGGTGCTGGCGGGCATGTTCATCATGGCCTGGAACGTCTGGAAGACCTACCAGCTGGCCAAGCGCATCGAGGACCTGCCGGTCATCGAGCCCGCCGCCGAACCCGCCCACGCCTGAGGTCGACCAACATGAGCAACAATTTCCACGAGAAGGTCGAGAAGAACGTCGGCCTGATGGGCATCCTGATCGCGGTGGCGATCTCCTTCGGCGGCCTGTCGCAGATCGTCCCCCTGATGTTCCAGGCCGAGGCCGTCGAGCCGCTGCCCGGCATCAAGCCCTATCCCGCGCTGGAGCTGGCAGGGCGCGATGTCTACATCCGCGAGGGTTGCTACAACTGCCACTCGCAGATGATCCGCACCCTGCGCTTCGAGACCGAGCGCTACGGCCACTATTCGCTGGCGGGCGAGTCGGTCTACGACCGGCCCTTCCAGTGGGGCAGCAAGCGCACCGGGCCGGACCTGGCCCGCGTGGGTGGCCGCTACAGCGACGAGTGGCATCGCGTGCACCTGATCAACCCGCGTGACGTGGTGCCGGAGTCCAACATGCCGGCCTATCCGTGGCTTGATCGACGCCTGGTCGACCCGGAGAAGATCGTTCGCCACATGCGTACCCTGCAGCGCATCGGCGATCCCTACTCCGACGAGGAGATCGAGGCGGCGCCGGCCGCAGTCGCCGGCAAGACCGAGCTGGATGCCCTGATCGCCTACATGCAAGGCCTCGGCAAGCACGCGCCGCGGCCCGGCGCCGGCTCCAGCGACGCTGTGGCGCAGCAGGCGGGTGCGCCGTGAGCCAGGGCACCTTCGCAGGGCTGCTGACCGTAGCCCTGTTCGCCGCCTTCATCATCGGCGTGATCTGGGCCTATAGCGGCAAGCGCAAGGCCGAGTTCGACGCCGCCGCCCGGCTGCCCCTGGACGATGGCGAACCGCCGCGACAGGGCCCCGCCGGCACCCCGAACAGCAAGAGCGAGAACGGCAAATGAGCGCCTTCTGGACATGGTTCATCGCGGTCCTGGTCATCATCAACCTGGCGGGCTGCGTCCTGCTGATCTACTACACCGGCCGCTCGCGTCCCGGCGACGCCAAGCCGGAGGACACCAGCCACATCTGGGATGGTGACCTCACCGAGTACAACAAGCCGATGCCGCGGTGGTGGATCAACCTGTTCTACATCACCATCGTGTTCAGCGTGGGCTATCTGGTCTACTACCCGGGCATCGGCAATTTCGCCGGCGTGGGTGGCTGGTCCTCGGCGGGGCAGCATGACCGCGAGCAGGCCGAGGCCGAGGCCCGGCTTGCACCGCTCTTCGCGCAGTTCGCAGGCGTGCCGCTCGCGCAGCTCGCAAGCGATGACAAAGCCCTGTCGCTGGGGCGCTCGGTGTTCGCCAACCACTGCGCCATGTGCCACGGTTCCGACGGTCGCGGCAGCCGCGGCTTTCCCAACCTGACCGACGGTGCATTCAACTGGGGCGGCACGCCCGAGGCCATCCTGTACACCGTGCTCAACGGCCGCCAGGCGGTGATGCCGCCCTTCGGCGCGGTGCTGGGCTCGGACCAGGCCATCACCGAAGTCGCGGTCTACACGCAGAGCCTCTCCGGCATGCGCGTGGATCCCGCCCTGGCTGCCGCAGGCAAGGCGCGCTTCGAGGGCGTCTGTGCGGCCTGCCACGGCATCGACGGGCGCGGCAACCAGGCCTTGGGTGCGCCCAACCTCACCGACGGCATCTGGACCTACGGCAGCGACCTGGCCAGCATCCGCGAGGGCATCATCAATGGCCGCAACGGCATGATGCCTCCGCATGAGCCGATCATCGGCAAGGATCGCGCGCGCCTCGTCACCGCTTACGTGCTGTCGCTGACGCCGCCGCAGGGCGCCGCGGACGGCGCCCGGGCCAGCGCCCAGTAGCATCGTACGCAGGTGGGACGCGATCGGCCCGGCTGTCGCCGGGCCGATCGCGTTCGTGGCATCGCGAATTGATCCAACGCATGGCCTCCGCCCGGACGGAGTGGAATCCTTGCCGGGCGCCCAAAGGAGCCTGATGCCCATGTCGTCCACGGCCGACTTCGACCACCCGCCCCGTCCACTTGCCCAACGCCTGGGGGCCATCCTCTGGCCCAGCTTCTTCGCGGCCGGCATCGCCACCATGGTGTTCTTCGCCTTCGTCGACCCACTGGCCCTGCGCGAGATGACCTTTCCTGATTGGGAGGTTTCGCGTGAGTTCGGCTACACGCTGGGCTTCTTCATGTTCTGGGCCTGCACCGCCAGCTCCAGCCTGTTCACCTGGGTCCTGCTCCGGCCCGCCAGCCGCTTCAATCGCCCCCTGCCGGAGGAGCGCTGAGCATGTCCAAGGAGATTCCCAGCGTGCTTACCGGCGGCGGCAACGCGCTCTATCAGTCCGAGGCCAAGGTGTATCCGCGTGAGATCCAGGGGCGCTTCACCCGCCTGCGCACGCTGGCGGTGTGGGTGCTGTTGGGCATCTACTACGTGTTCCCATGGCTCAGCTGGGACGGTCGCCAGGCCGTGCTGTTCGATCTGCCGGCCCGCAAGTTCTACATTTTCGGCCTGAGTTTCTGGCCGCAGGACTTCATCTTCCTGGCACTGTTGCTGATCCTGGCCGGGCTTGCCCTGTTCTTCTTCACCGCGCTTGCCGGGCGCCTGTGGTGCGGCTACGCCTGCCCGCAGACGGTCTGGACCGAGGTGTTCGTGCGGATCGAGCGCTTCTTCGAGGGCGATCGCCCCAAGCGCATGAAGCTGGATGCCGCGCCCTGGTCGCGCGAGAAGGCCCTGCGCAAGGGCGGCAAGCACACGGTCTGGCTGCTGTTCGCGCTGTGGACCGGATTCACCTTCGTTGGATTCTTCACCCCGATCACCGACCTCGGCGCGCGCCTGTTCAGCCTGCAATGGGGCGCGTGGGAGACCTTCTGGGTGCTGTTCTACTCGCTCGCCACCTGGGGCAATGCCGGCGTGCTGCGCGACCAGGTCTGCAAGTACATGTGCCCGTATGCGCGCTTCCAGAGCGCCATGTTCGACCGCAATACCCTGATCATCAGCTACGACCCCATGCGCGGCGAGCCGCGTGGCGCCCGCAAGCGTGGCCTCGGCAGCGTGCTGGAACGGGCACGCGGGCTGCTGGACGTGCGTGCAGCGACCGCTTCCGTCATCGCCGCGGCGCACGCCGCGATGCGCGGTGAGACCAAGGTGCAGGCGCGCGCCACCACGGCGCTCGCCGTGGATGAACTCGACGCCAGCGCGGCCCCCAAGGTGAGCACTCCCGAGGATCTCGGCGACTGCATCGACTGCACCATCTGCGTGCAGGTCTGTCCGACCGGCATCGACATCCGCAATGGCCTGCAGTACGAGTGCATCGCCTGTGGCGCCTGCATCGATGCCTGCGACGAGGTGATGGACAAGGTCGGCTATCCCCGCGGGCTGATCCGCTATACCACCCAGAATGCCGTCGACGGCAAGCCCAGCCGTGTCTTGCGGCCGCGCGTCTTCGTCTACGGCGCGCTGCTGACGGTGATCTTCGCCGGCTGGCTGTGGGGGGTGTTCAGCCGCGAGGACCTGATCGTGGACGTTCTGCGCGACCGCAACGCGCTGTATCGCGAGACGGCGGCGGGCACGGTGGAGAATGCCTACACCCTCAAGCTGGTCAACAAGCAGGCCGAGGCCCGCACCGTGCTGCTCACGCTCGCGGACGATGGCGGCCGCGGCATCGAGCTGATCGGAGGCGAGCTGACGCTGCAGCTTGCGCCTGAGGAAGTGCTCAACCTCCCGTTGACCCTGAGTGCGCCCGCCGGAGCGGTCAGTGGTCGCCAGGATGTCGTACTGCGGGTCGCACCGGTTGCCGAGGGCGGGCCCAAAGCGGTGGAGCACACCACGCGCTTCTTCGGGCCGGTGCGCTGAAGTCGCGGACATGAAAAAGGCGGCCTCGCAAGAGGCCGCCGAATTGAACTTCCCATCGGATCTACATCAGCGGCCGCAGGGGCAGCCGCAAGAGCAGTTTGTCGGATCTGACAGGCCACGACGACCTGTCAGATCCGACAGGATGGCTTACTGCGAGAACAGCAGGCGGTTCGGCGAGCCCGAACCGATTCCGCTCAACACATTGGTGGTGGCACGGTTGTAAATGTAGTTGCGCACCGTGGCCGGGCTGGCGGACGGGCTGCCGGCGAGGTACAGGGCTGCCACGCCAGCCACGTGCGGGGAGGCCATCGAGGTGCCACTGATGGTGTTGGTGGCGCTGGTGCCGGTGTGCCAGGCGGACGTGATGTTGGTGCCCGGGGCGAAGATGTTGACGCAGCTGCCGAAGTTGGAGAACGAGCTGCGCGCATCGGTGTTGGTGGTCGAGCCCACGGTGATGGCGTTCGCCACGCGCGCCGGCGAGTAGTTGCAGGCGTTGGCGTTGCTGTTGCCTGCGGCCACCACCACGGTCACGCCAGCATTGATCAGGTTGTTGGTTGCGGTGTCGGTTGCTGCCGACGCGCCGCCGCCGAGGCTCATGTTGGCCACTGCCGGCTTTACGTGGTTGGCGCGCACCCAGTCGATGCCGGAGATGATCGTGGAGTTGGAGCTCCCGCCGGTGCAGCCGAACACGCGAATCGGAATGAGTCGTGCGCCCTTAGCCACACCGTGCACCGTGCCGCCGACCGTGCCTGCGACGTGCGTGCCATGGCCATTGCAGTCGCTTGTGCCGCGGCCATCACTGATGTAACTGGCGCCGCCGCTCACCCGCCCGCCAAACTGCGTATGGCTGGCCAGAATGCCGCTGTCGATCACGTAGACGCGAACGTTGGTGGCCGTGGTGTTGTAGACGTACGTGCCGTTCAGCGGGCGGTTGCGCTGGTCGATGCGGTCGAGACCCCAGGTGGCATTGGTCTGGGTGGGCATGGTGTAGACCATGCCGTCTTCCTCGATGAAGTCCACGCTCGGGTCGTTCAGCAGCGCGGCCATCGCCTTCTCGTTGCTGTTGGTGACCACGAAGCCCTTGAGCGCATGCTCATACACCTGGGTGACTTCCAGGTTGTGGCGGGCGGCCAGGTCCACCGCGCGCGACATGGCGTCGTTGGCCTGTGACAGCCCTACGCCCGCGCCACGACGCGTGTCCTGGGCTTCGTCCTTCAACACCACGATGTACTGGCCTTTGATCGGCGCCTCCACGCGCTTCAGCTCGGCCCCCACGGCCGGAAGCGACATGGCAATGGCGGCGCACAGCGTTGCAAGCTGCATCTTCATCTGAACTTTCCCCATTCGATGTTGAGCGGGCGCTGCGGCCCGCGTCTGGTTTCAACCCCTTGGATTGGCGCGGTCCGCCGGGCCGTCGGCCCCGCTTCAGCCAGTCATCCCCCGATGCCTGGCACCCGCGCCGGCAGCGAGTATACGAGCGACCCCCGGGCTGTCAATGTTCTGTCAAGCGCCTTTTTTCTTGCGCCGCGGAAGGTTGGGCGCAAGGCGAATTCGCGGCTCGCGGCTCGGACTGGGCAATTGGCTGCGATGCACCAGCGCCTGTGCGCAGGGGCGCTGCGACCAGTGCTGCTGAGTATGTGTCACCCGGTGGTACAAGGATGCATCCAAGCCACTGATTCGGCCCGGCAATGCGCTGGCTTGCCCAGCGCGCGACGTGCCTCCGGTGATCACGGATACGCGTCGCAATCGCTTCCATCCTGGTGCGGATGCGAAACGCCGGGATGGTTGCTGCGCATCGTGTCGGCGGATTGCGCAGCACAGCAGGCAAGCCCGTCCAGGCGTAGTCACCCGCGGCGCCAGGCGCGGAAACGAAGAAACCCCGCGCGAGGCGGGGTTTCGGAAAGTGGTGGCCAAGGACGGAATCGAACCGCCGACACGGGGATTTTCAATCCCCTGCTCTACCAACTGAGCTACTTGGCCGCGCCCGGGTCTACCGGAAGCCCGCTATTAAATCTCCGGGGTGGACTCCCGTCAAGCCCTCCGGGCAAGTCCCAGACGCGACCAGCGCCCGTCTTGCGCGTGGCTGAACGGCAGAGGGCCCAGGGCGGGCCGCGGATGCAACCTGCAGGCGGGGTGGGGCGTCAGAATGGGCAATGCCGGCAGTAACCCCGGCGGGAGAAGCTGGAGGTCGCATGAGAGTCCAAATCACAACGCGGATCGGCGTGGCCCTGGCCGCCTTGATCGCGCTCGCCGCCTGCTCCACGCCCGGGCCGCGTGAGCGCGATGCCATCAACCTAGCCCTTTACAGCGCGCATGCCGGCGAGCCAGTGGAGAGCTTCCATCTACGCAACCTGCGCGACTGGGTGAATCTCGGCGAGTCGCATCTCGCCGTTTACACCGGCCACAACCAGGCATGGTTGCTGACAGTGGAGCAGCCGTGCCTCGGGCTCGAGTTCGCGCAGACCGTGGGCCTGAGTTCCACCGCCTCGCGCGTGCATGCGCGCTTCGATAGCGTGCGCTTCGAGCGCCAGAGCTGCCGGATCCGCGAGATCAGGCCCGTGGATGTGCGGGCCCTGCGTGAGCAGCGCCGGCAGGAGTCCGCGGCCCGGTCTTGAAGCGCAGCAGCGGCCACGGGCGCACGGGATCCAGGCCGGCCCTGATAGCGGGGCCATGCAGGTGGCTTGCCTGCCCTGCGGTAGCATCGCGGCTCTTTTCCGGGCGGCGTGCCCGAGGACCAGGCATGGACATCCTGTTGCTATCGGCCAATGGTCAGGTGGGTTTCGAGCTGGCGCGCAGTCTCGCGCCCCTGGGGCGTCTGTCGTGCACAACCCGCGGGGGTCGCGCTGGCGCTTGGGCCCCCTGCGGGGCGCTGGATCTTGCCGACCCCTCTGGTGTCGAACGCGCAGTGGTCGAGTCCAGGCCGCAGGTGCTGGTCAATGCCGGGGCCTACACCGCGGTCGATCGCGCCGAGGACGAGCCGGAGCTTGCCCATCGGGTCAATGCCGAGTCGGTTGCCGCGATGGCGCGCGCCTGCGCACGCGTCGGGGCCTTGTTCGTGCACTACTCGACCGACTACGTCTTCGACGGCCGGGGCAGCCGCCCCTGGCGCGAGGAGGATCCCACTGCGCCGCTGGGCGTCTATGGCGAAAGCAAGCGCGCGGGTGAGCTGGCCATCCTGGACAGCGGCTGCGAGCACCTGGTCCTGCGCACGGCGTGGGTGTACGCGGCGCGCGGTGCCAACTTCCTGCGCACCATGCTGCGCGTAGGCGCGCAGCGCGAGGAGCTGTCGGTCGTCGATGACCAGCGCGGCGCGCCCACGCCCGCGCGCTGGATTGCGGCCGCTACCGCCGCGCTGTTGGTCGGTGTCCGCGCGCGCGGTGGCCCGGTCCGCGAATTGCTGCACTTGAGCGCCGGCGGCGAATGCAGCTGGCACGACTTCGCGCAGGCCATCTTCGAGCGGGCGCCCGAGCTCGGTCTGCTGCCCCGGGCGCCGCGGCTGCGTGCGATCAGCAGCGCCGAGTATCCGACCCGTGCGCGCCGACCGAGCTACTCCAGGCTCGACAACGGCAGACTGCTGGAGCGACACGGGCTGGCCCTGCCGGACTGGCGCATGGGCCTCGACCAGGTGCTCGAAGAGCTGGCCGAGGCGCGCTCCGTCGCCGGCAGCCTGTAGGCTTGCGCACCCGAACTGCGGCGCCCGAGCGGCGCGGCTCCCCCCATCAGCAAAATGTGAAGCGATGAGCACTGCATCCCCGAGCCCTGCCGCCCCGCTTGTCCCCGTCATCCTGTCCGGCGGCGCCGGCACGCGCCTGTGGCCGGTGTCGCGCCAGGCGCATCCCAAGCCCTTCATGCGCATGGGTGACGGCGAGACCCTCCTCTACAAGACGCTGGACCGCGCGCTGTCGGTGGCGCCGCAGGGGCCGGTGTTCACTGTCACCGGCAAGGACTACCACTTCCTGAGCCGCGACGAGTTCCAGCGGCATCCGGGCGCGGCCGGCGCGCAGTTCGCCTATCTTCTCGAGCCCTGTGGTCGCAACACCGCGCCCGCAATCGCGCTGGCCGCGCTGGAGGCGCAGGCGCGCTTCGGCGACTCCGCGGTGCTGCTGGTGCTGCCCGCGGATCACCTGGTGCGCGATCTCGCCGCATTCGGATCGGCGGTGGCCCAGGCGCGAGCGCTGGCGGATGCCGGCTATCTGGTCACCTTCGGCCTTCGCCCCAGCCACCCGGAAACCGGCTTCGGTTACATCCACGCAGGGGCGGCCCTGCCGGGCGGCGGGCATGCGATCGAGGCCTTTGTGGAAAAGCCCGACCGCGCCCGCGCCGAGGCCTACCTCGCCGCCGGCAACTACTACTGGAACTCCGGCATGTTCTGCTTCGCCGCCGGCACCTTCCTGGCCGAGCTGGAAGCGCATGCGCCGGATGTCGCCGCCCGCGCCCGCGCCTGCTTCGAGGGCGCAGGCCGCGACGGCCCGGGCGAGGCGCTGGACTTCGACCCGGCGCGCTTCGCCGCGCAACCGGACATCTCCGTGGACTACGCGGTGATGGAGAAGACCCGGCGCGCGGCGATGGTGCCGGCCGGTTTCGACTGGAGCGATATCGGCAGCTGGAAGGCGATCAGCGACCTGGAGGAAGCCGATGCGCAGGGCAATCGCGTGCGCGGCCGCGCCATCGTGATCGACAGCCAGGACTGCTACATCCAGGGCGAGGGCAGGGTGGTGGCCGCGGTCGGCGTGCGCGACCTGGTCATCGTTGACACCGGCGATGCCGTGCTGGTGGCCGACCGCGAGCGCGCCCAGCAGGTGCGCTCGGTGGTGGACCAGCTGCGCGCCGACAAGAACGCCGCCGCCACCCACCACCTGACCGTGCACCGTCCCTGGGGCAGCTACACCGTGCTGGAGGACGCACCCGATGCCAAGGTCAAGCGCCTGACCGTCAAGCCCGGCGGCATCCTGAGCCTGCAGATGCACCACCAGCGCAGCGAGCACTGGACCGTGGTCAGCGGCACCGCCCGCGTGCGCGTGGGCGAGCGCGAGTTCGACCTGCAGCGCAACGAGTCCACCTTCATCCCCATCGGCACCGTGCACCGGCTTGAGAACCGCACCGACAGCGACTTGCACCTCATCGAGGTGCAGTGCGGCGAGTACTTCGGCGAGGACGACATCGTCCGGCTGGAGGATGTGTACGGGAGACGCTGAAGCGGCCGTGGCCGC
>JARWLF010000043.1:0-51703 GCA_029853055.1 Scenedesmus sp. KT-U | reverse complement strand
TGGGCGCTCGTGGCAAGGCGCGCTGCGCGAGCACATGAAGTCCGGTGAAGCGGTGACCGCAGGATTCGCGTAGCGCGCTGCCGCCACGGGCGTCCAGCGGCGGCCGCAGCAGGCGGAGGGTTCTCACATGCTCTCAGGCGCCACCCTTGAGCCAGTGGGCGGCCGGGGCCGGCCGGCCCAACAGCCAGCCCTGGGCCTGGTCGCAGCCGAGTTCGGCAAGTGCGGCCAGCACTTCGGCGGTTTCCACGCCTTCGGCCACGGCCTGCATGCCCAGCCTCTGGGCGAGCTCGATCATCGACTGCACCAGCCCGCGCTGGCGCGGCGCGTGCAGGCCGTCCACGAAGCGGCGATCGATCTTGAGCACATCCACTTCGAGGAACTGCAGATAGCCGAAGGAGGAATAGCCCTGGCCGAAGTCATCCAGCGCCAGCCGAACCCCCAGCTCCCGCAGCTGGGCCAGCTGGCGCGCGTGGCGCCGCGGCTCGGCAAGCAGGGCGGTCTCGGTGATCTCCAGCATCAGGGCCTGCGGGGGGTGCTCCCAGATCGCCAGCGCAGCGGCGATCTGCTCGACCAGGGCGCTGTCGTCGAAGGCGCGCGCGGACAGGTTCAGGGCGCAGTAGGCCTGCGGCCAGTGCGGGCGCAGCGGAGCAAACGCGCGCAGCGCGGCCTGCAGGCTCCAGCGGGTCAGCTCGGGCGCAAGCCCCGCCTGCTCGGCCAAGGGCACGAATACATCGGGCGGCACCGGCTGGCCGCTCTGCGGATGCGTCCAGCGCGCCAGCGCCTCGAAGCCACAGACCTGCAGGTTGGCCACCGGTCGCACCGGCTGGAAGACCACCTGCAGCGCGTTCTCGTGCAGGGCCTGCGCCAATTCGGCATGCAGAGGCTCTGCCGGCGGCCCGCCCGCCTCGGCCCAGGCACCCACGGCCTGGCGGGCCAGGCCCACGGCAGCGCTGGCGGCACGCTGCAGGCCCTCGGCATCCTCGCCGTGCGCGGGATGGCAGGCCAGGCCCAGTTCGGGCAACAGCCGCAGCCGCAGTCCGTCGAACTCGATCGGTGGTTCCAGCGCGCGCTGCAGGGCCTGCACCGCCAGCCGCGCGTGGGCAGGGCTGAGCAGGTCCGGCAGCAACAGCAGCAGGTCGGCCTCGCCCAGCACCAGCAGGCCGTCCTGGGGCCGCAGGGCCGCCATGACCCGCGCCTGCACCTCCAGGCGGCAGCGCTGGATGCCCTCCTCGCCCAGCAGGCCGCGCAGGCCGCGCAGCCGACGAAGATGCAGCTGCAGAAGCGCCAGCGGCTGCCCCGGCGCGGCAGCCAGCGCGGCGTCGGTGGCGGCCCGGAAGCCGGCCCAATCGGAATGGACGACAGGCATCAGCGCGCCTCCGCCGTGGGCAGGGTGCCGCCAGGCTTGGGCAACAGACTCATCCGGCGATGAACAGCTGGCCGAGGTCCAGCCCGAAGGCACCCGGCGGCAGCGCCCGCTGGATGCTGCGGCGGCTGCCGTCCGGCAGGGTGTCGAGCCACAGGTCGAGCACCGGGAAGGCGGGGTCGAGACGCTTGTCCGGATGGGTCAGCACGGTGACGCGCGGGTACAGGCGCCGCGCCGCGTTCTGCTGGCTGACGACGGCCACCTCACCCGTCGACAGCTCGACCAGGCAGCCGGTGGGATACACCCCCAGTGCCTGCCCGAAATGCTCGACCAGATCGGCCTGGAACAGTCGATCGCGCTCGCGGTAGAGCAGCTGGGCGGCTTCGTGGCGGGAGCGCGCCCGCTGGTGCGCGCGGTCGCTGCAGAGGGCATCGAAGGTGTCGGCGATGCCCAGCATCCGCGCCTGCAGGGGAATCTCCAGGCCCACCAGGCCCTGCGGATAGCCCGAGCCGTCGTGGCGCTCATGGTGGCTGGCGATCCAGCTGCGCTGCAGCTCGGACAGGCCGGCGCTTTCGGCCAGCTGCTCAAGGCCAAGTGCCACATGCCCCTGCATCTGCAGGCGCTCGTGCGGCTTGAGCAGCAGGCCATGGTTGCACAGGCCGTCCGGCAGCAGCGCCATGCCGATGTCCATCAGCAGGGCGGCACCGGCCAGCTCGACCAGTTCGACCGCAGGCAGCCCGACCTGGCGCCCGAGCGCGGACACCAGCGCCGCGCAGTTGAGCGCGTGCCCGTAGGCATAGGGATCGCGCCTGCGCAGCACGTCCAGCCAGAAGTAGGCGTCCGGGCTGCGCAACACGCTGCTGACCACCGGTTCCACCGCGGCCGCCAGCTGGTCGCGCTCCAGCGCACGGCCCGCCCGCAGGTCGGCATGCAGTCGCTTGAGCAGGGCGCTGGAGGCGCTCTGGGCCGCACGCGCCCTCGGCAATTCGTCCTGCACCGGCACGGGCGCCCCGTAGTCGCGCGGCATCGGCACCGCTCCACCCGCCGGCGGGCGGTAGCCCAGCGTCTGCAGCGGGTTGCGCGGGCCGACGGGCGTGCTGAGGCGGAGGTCCACCACGCATTCGCGGGTGAACTGGGCGAGGGCCTCGATGTCGGCGCGGCCCTCGATGCGCAGGCCCTGCAGCGGGAAGGGCGTGGCGCTCCAGGCGACGTCGATGCGGCTGACAAACATGCCCGGCTGCAGCTGCTGCACGGGCAGCCTGCGCTCCTCAATCGACATGGAGGGGCCGGCCTCCCATCGGGATTGGATCTCTTTGCGGGCCGGGGCATTTCCGGTCGGTCAGCATAGCGACAAGCGCGGACGCGCGCAGCCTTTCCAGGCACGACTGGAGGAGAGTCGAAGCTCCAAGCGACCTGGGCAGGTTGAATCGCGCCGTCCGCCAGTGGCGGGTTCGCAACCGGGCGCGTGGGCGGTCGTTCAATGCATCAGGGGCGGCCAAACGCATGCTGCCGCAACCAAAGCGTCGCCAACCATTTTTCGCCCCGCTCTACTGGCAAGCCCGAGTGCAGCGACTCCGGTGCAGGCTTCGCGTTCACATCGAGGTTGTCGAACACCAAGGCGGTGCCGGGCTGCTGCTTCACCCTCAACCCGCGCTCGGGGAAGTCAGTCTCGCCACCGGCCTCTACCGAGGTCAGCGCCAAGCACACAGTGCGAAGCCGTTGGCCTGCCTCAGGCCGGAATGCTGCCAAGGCTGAAGGCCCCAGATAGTCACGATGGGGACGATACTGCTGGCCCGGCAGGTAGTGCAGAACTATCAGGGGCTCCGCCTGAGCGAACTCACAGCCTGCTGCCTTGGCCATTCGTACCTGCAGCCAACGCAGGCTGAAGTCCTCCTGCATGAAATCGAACGCTGCCTCGCTGCTGGTGCGGATCTCTTCGCGCCGCGCGCTGCCCAGCGCAACGTGAACCTGTGAGGGGCGCAAAAGTGGCTGCGCCATGGCAATCATGAATGCACATTCCTCCGCGCTGAGGAGCCCTGGGACAATGCTGATCCGGGGTGGAGCCGCAGCAAGGACCCGGCCCTCGGGCAAGATAAGATCAGATGCCAAGTTCGGCTCAAGGCCCTCCGACGTGAGGTCTTGCACCTCTACAGGGCCCGGCTCGGGCAGCTCGGGGTAACCCGAAGCGGCCAGCGCCTTGGCCAGTTCGTCCGCCAAGGCATTCTGCGATCGCGAAGCCATCCCAAGCCGCAAGCGCCTGAGCAACAGACGCGCAGCGACGGGATCACCGGCCTCGCTTGCCTGCTGCAGAAGCTCCATAGCGCGCGCCTGGGCTGCGGGCTGGGGCCTTCGTCCCAGGTGAATGGCGAGCGCTCGCAGCGCAGGTGGATGGCCGGCATCGGCGGCGCGCAAGAGATCCCGCTGGACCGTGTCGAGAGCCTGCGGGGTCAAGGGCGAGGAGAGGGCTGCCAGCGCACGCAAGTAGCACGCCTCGATGAGTCCGCGAGCCACGGCGGCGTCAAGCGCCGCGGCCGCCTCGTCCGAGATGCCGGGTCCTTCGCTGGCGAGCATCGCCACGCGCGCATGCTGGAGTAGGGCCACAGGGTGTCCCGTTTCCGCCGCCCTTCGCAGGGAAGCTTGGGCCTCCTCCAAACGGCCTGCCGCGAACAGCGCCTCCGCCTGGCGCAGAAGCTGCTCTCCACGCTCAAGGGCAGCAGAGGTGCTCACGCCCGCCCAGACCGAGATGCTGCATCCCAAGCGTTGAAGGCTACCGTGACCCGCTCCCCTTCACCAATGAACGGCTTGACCTCATGCAGCATCCAGCTGGGGAACAGCACGAGCTGGCCGGGCCGCAACTGCCAGCCGGCGCCCGCAACGGTGGAAAATGGCGGCCGCAACCGCGCATTCATTGCGTCCACGTACATGGACGCGTGGATGTGCGGGTTGACGAAGCACAATCGGCCACTGTCCGGCTCGGTGCCATCGTCGCGACCGCTGGACACACAGTAGACCCCCGACCAACTCGCCATGGGGTGATTGTGGAGACTGAAATAGCCGTCACGTCTCGTGATGTGGAACCAGCTGTCGTACACCGGTTGGAGAGCTGCAAGCTGATCCGGGAGATAGCCGTTCATCTCACCAACGAATCCGAGCAGCTGATCATGGCAGAAGGAGCGCAGGCGCTGAACGCATGCCTCCGGCCATTCGAACAGATCGAACACGCTCTCGAACAGCGGACGATTGCGGGTGGTGTAGGGGCGTGGGTTGGCGTGCCGGGAGCCTTCACGCTCGCGCGCCAGGAACAGCTGGTGAAGTTCGGTGTTGAGTGCCTGTGAATCAGCGAGCTCGGAGAAGCCAAAGGCGACCGAGAACACGGGATGAATGCTGGGCGTGCGAGCGGACATGGGAAGCACAGGGATGAGGGTTCTGCGGATGGTAGCGCGCGCCACGCCCCACCAAAACGCAAACACCCCCTTCCGGGGGTGTTTGCGGGTGCCTGAAGCCCCGGGCGGCGAGCCGCCCGGAGCCTGAGCGCGGCGCAGATCAGAAGTTCTGCGTGTAGCTCATGTACAGGAAGCGGCCCGGGATGTCGTACGCGTCGTCGAACGAGTTCGCGAACGGCGAGACCATCGGGGTCGGCTCCTTGTTGAAAGCGTTACGCACGCCCATGCGAATGCTGGCGTTCCACGGAGTCGCCCACGAGCCCTGCAGATCGTGGTAGGTGGTGCCGCCAACGCGATTGCGCGGGGCCGGACCGCTGGCGATGCGGCGGGTCGGATCCGAGCAGATCTGCTGGGTGGCGATGCCCTGCGCGAACAGGTTCTCGAAACCGGAGCAGTCCTCGACCAGGCTGGAGAGGTAACGCATGCCCCAGTTGAAGCCGAAGTCGCCGTAGTTCCAGGTGGTGTTCAGGGTCGAACGCAGGCGCCAGGTCGGGCTGCCGAAGGCACCCGCGGCCCGACCAACCAGGTTCTGGGCTGCCGACAGCGTGCCGGTGGTGACCTTGGCGGACGAGGTGTAGGTGTTCTGCCACGCGAAGCGCAGGCCACCCCAGTCACCCAGGTCCATGCGGTAGTTGGCGTTGACGTCGTAGCCCTCGACCTCGATGCTGGCCAGGTTGAAGGGCGCGGTACGCACGGTCACCACGGTGCCGTTCGGCGCGCGCTCGATGAAACCGCAATCGAATGCGTCGCCGGTGCGGATACAGCCGTTCAGCAGGGCCTGCGCGCCTCGAGTAGCCAGACCGTCCTTGAGGTAGATCTGGTACCAATCGACACTGACGTCGAAACCTTCCAGGAAGGCGGGGCTGTACACGAAGCCGACGGTCTTGGTGTTGCCCGACTCCGGGTTCAGGTCCGGGTTGCCGCCACCAAGCGAACGCAGCTGCGAGGTCGCCTGGAACGAACCACCGGCCGGCACGCCAGCGGCGAAGCAGCGAGCCTGCTGCTCCGGGGTCAGCGATGCGAAGGGGTTACCCGCGAAGGCCGCGTTGGTGCAGGGGTCGGTGGCCGACGGGAAGCCCTCGCCACCGCCCTGGAACAGGTTGGTGACCGACGGGGCACGGAAGGTATCGCCGTAGCTGCCGCGGACCAGCAGGTCGCTGATCGGCTGCCAGGTGAAGCCATACTTATAGCTGTCCGACGAGAACGCGCGCTCGCGGATGCCGCCGCCGAAGCTGCCAGCCGAGTCGTACTCGGAACGGCGACCTGCCAGGCTCAGCTCAAGACGCTCGGCCAGGGTGACGCCCGACAGCAGCGGCACAGCCAACTCGAGGTAGTACTCCTCGGCGTCCACGGAGCCGCTGGTCGGCTCGCGGAAGTTGTTGGAGCTGCCGCCCGAGGCGATGAGGGTGTCGGGCTGGTCGGTGAAGCTGTTACGGCGCCACTCGACACCAGCCGCGAAGCCGAAGCCGCCGGCCGGCAGCTGGAACAGCTCACCCGCGATGTTGGCGCCCCAGTTCTGGACGCCCAGGGTGCTCTTCTCGACCGTGGTGTAGCCGATGTAGTCGAGCATCTGGCGGGTCAGGCCGGTCTGGCCGTTGAACAGGTTGACCGGCACGCAGTTGTTGATGACCGCGGTCGGGGTGCCGCAGCGGGCAACACCGTTGGCGTCAAAGAACGACGGGCCCAGGCCGCGCTGCAGGTTGAAGAGGTTGACGTAATTCTCGCCGATGGAGCTGCGCGAAGACTCGCCGCGGCTGTAGAACACGTCCCAGTCGAAGAAGCGACCAGCGGCCTCGAAGCTGCCTTCCAAGCCAGCGGTACCCATGTAGGTATCGTAGTCCTGGTTGTTGGTGCGCGGGCCCAGCGCCGACATGCGGAAGCCGACGTCACCGTTCAGCTGCACGCCGAAGGGGTTGTAGACGTTGTCGGCCGCCACCGGGAAGCGCCACTGCGGGCCGCGGATGCCGCCGTTGTGGACGGTCAGCGGCACTTCGGCGATGCGGGTCACCGACTTGCGCTGGTTGAAGTTGAACTGGCTGAAGAAGCGGATGTTGTCCGTCAGGTCCGAGTTCGCGGAGGCGAACACGTTCAGGCGCTCGGACGGGGTCAGCAGGTAGTTGACCGGCGCGAAGTTGTAGCGCAGGGCATTGCCGAACGGGATGAAGTCGTCGGCGGTGCGCAGGCCCGGGCCCTCGCGGGACGGGTTCAGGCCGACCAGGCCGCGGCCCGGCACGCTGAACAGGCCGAACTGGCCAAACGCGCTGCCGAAGGCCTCCGGCACGGCGAACACCGGGAACTTGGAGATCTCGCGGTCACCCGCGAAGATCGGGTCCTGGCTGGACTTGTTGATGCTCAGCATGGCCGAGTTGCGGTCGCCGGCAGCGCCCACAGTGAACGAGTAGGTGGTGATCTCACCGTCGCCCTCGCCGTTCTGGCCGTAGTAGATCTCGGCCTCGGCGCCGTCGAAGTCACGACGCAGGATGATGTTGACCACGCCGCCGATCGCGTCGGAGCCGTAGATCGCGGAGGCGCCGTCGGCCAGGATCTCGACGCGCTCGATCGCGGAGACCGGGATGGCCGAGGTGTCGACCGCACCGCCGCCCAGGGCGACCCAGCGACGACCGTTGACCAGCACCAGGGTGCGGGTGGCGCCGAGGCCACGCAACGAGATGGTCTGGGTGCCGTCGTTGGCGTTGGTATCAGAGGTGACGTTGGTCAGGCCCAGCGAGTCAGCCTGGTTCAGGTTACGCAGGAGGTCGCCTACGTTCTGAAGACCGCTAGCTTGGATGGTGGCGCGCTCGATCGTAGTGATCGGAATCGCACTTTCGACCTCGGCACGCTTGATGCGCGATCCAGTGACCTCAATGCGCTCGAGCTGCGCGGCCTCTTCCTGCGCGATCGCGCCACCGGTGAACAGCATGCCGGTCGCACCGAAGCACAGGGCAAAACGCACGGCCGTGCGAAGCTTGCTCTGGTTCAAATTCATGTAGCTCTCTCCTGCGTCTTTATGAGACGGAACTCGGGACATCCCCACAGTCGGCGTCGGCCTGACACTTCCCGGGGACCGCCGGATACTAACCACATCGGAATCAGAAGAAAAGCGTTAAGTCCGCCACGCCGTGCGGCAGCGCAACAGCTGCTGTTGCGTCTTCGCAACAACCTGCCTGTCAAGAAGAGGTGAGAAGGGTGCCGGATGGGGCTCGCCCTGACGAGCGCCCGGGCCGCGCAGCCGCCGGGGGGAGTGCGCCGATCGGCACGCACAAAAAGGCCCGCGCAAGCAGGGGGAACTGCCAACGCGGGCCGAAAGGTACTGCCCCGATACCGCAGGTTCTGCAAGTCACAGGGACTTAGGAGTGCCGAGCAGAAGAGACGGTCGCTGAAGTCTGCGCCGGTCCGGGTTAGACGCTGGTTAAAGCGGCCTTGGCGGCGCGTTAAACGCGCGCGCGGCGGGCCTTCTGGCGGCGGTCGATGTAGTCGACGATCAGCCCGGCCACATCGACACCGGTCGCCGCCTCGATCCCTTCCAGGCCCGGCGAGGAGTTGACCTCGAGCACCAGCGGGCCGCGTTTCGAGCGCAGCAGGTCGACGCCGGCCACGTTCAGGCCCATCACGCGGGCGGCGCGGATCGCGGTCTCGCGTTCGTCCTCGCTGAGTTCCACCGCCTTGGCGCTGCCGCCGCGGTGCAGGTTGGAGCGGAACTCGCCGGGCTTTGCCTGGCGGCGCATGGCCGCCACCACCTGGCTGCCGACCACGAAGCAGCGCAGGTCGGCACCCTTGGCCTCGCCGATGAACTCCTGGACGATGAAGTTGGCGTACAGGCCACGGAAGGCCTCGATGACGCTGCGCGAGGCGGCAGCGCGTTCGGCCAGGATCACGCCGGTGCCCTGCGCGCCTTCGGTCAGTTTGATCACGTGCGGCGGCTTGCCGAGCATGCGCAGCAGGTCGGCGGTGTCGTCGGGGTTGTCGCCGAACACGGTCTTGGGCAGGCCGATGCCCTGGCGCGCCAGCAGCTGGTGGCAGTGCAGCTTGTCGCGGGCGCGCTGGATGGCGTCCGAGGTGTTTGGCGTATACACGCCCATCATCTCGAACTGGCGCAGCACGGCCGTGCCATAGAAGGTCACCGAGGCACCGATGCGCGGGATGACCGCATCGAAATCGGTCAGCTCGCGGCCCTTGTAGTGCATCTCGAAGCTGCCCGGCGCGATCCGCATGTAGCAGCGCAGCGGGTCCAGCACCCGCACCGAGTGCCCGCGCACGCGCCCCGCTTCGACCAGGCGCTGGGTGGAATAGAGCTTGGAGTTGCGCGAGAGGATGGCGAGTTTCATCGGGGCGGGAATCGGGAATCGGGAATCGGGAGTCGGTCGCGAGCTTGCGGCGGATCTGCGACGTGCGGGTTACAGCGGCTCGCCACCGAGCAGGCCGCGGTGCTCGGCGTCGACCAGGAAGCGCCCGGCCAGGGCGGTGCGGCCCAGCAGCAGCGGGAACTTGAGCCCGCGGCGGGCGGCCAGGTTGAGCTCGATCGGATAGCTGAGGCCCGCCAGGGCGAGCTGGCTCAGGATGAACACGCGCTCGGTGACGTGCCCGCCGGAATCGCGCACGGCCCGGCGGTCGTGGACCGGGGCGGTGCACTCGACCGGCTCGCGCGCCTCGGGGCCATCGAGATGCAGGCGGAAACGCACCCATTCGCGCCCCTCGTGAGGGAAGCATTCCTGGGCGTCGACATGCAGCGAGGAGCTGCGCGCGCCGGTGTCGACCTTGGCGCGGATGGCGCGTATGCCAAGCTCCGGAAGGGCCACCCATTCACACCAGCCGAGGAGGATCAGCGCGCGCTCGGACATGGAGCTCGTAGGGGTGGAGCGGGTGATGGGAATCGAACCCACGTCGGCGGCTTGGGAAGCCGCTGCTTTACCATTAAGCTACACCCGCGCTGCGGCTGCACAGCTTAGCCCTGCGCTCTGCCTGCCGGCAATGCCCGGCACGGGTTCCGATGCCTCCCCTGGGCCATCCCGCCATGATCGACATCCAGCTCAATGGGCAAGCGCGCAGCATCGCCCCCGGCACCAGCGTGGCCGCGCTGGTGGAATCGCTCGGCCATGCCGGCCGCCGGGTGGCGGTGGAGGTCAACCGCGAGATCGTGCCCAAGAGCCGCCACGGCGAGCACCTGCTGCAGGCGGGCGACGTGGTGGAACTGGTGCACGCGCTTGGCGGCGGCTGAAGCCTGACCGACCTCGTGCGCCGGCAACACCCGGTGCGCGCCGCAATCGGGCGATAATCGCCGGATGGAACGCGCACAGCCCGCCGCCGACCGGCTCCAGATCGGCACCCGCAGCTTTTCCTCCCGCCTGCTGACCGGCACCGGCAAATTCCGCGACTTCGACGAGACCCGCCGCGCTACCGAGGCCGCCGGCGCCGAGATCGTCACCGTCGCGATCCGCCGCACCAACCTCGGCCAGAACGCCGGCGAGCCCAACCTGCTCGACTTCCTGCCGCCCGAGACCTACACCCTGCTGCCCAACACCGCCGGCTGCTACAGCGCCGACGATGCCGTGCGCACCTGCCGGCTGGCGCGCGAACTGTTGGACGGCCACAACCTGGTCAAGCTCGAGGTGCTGGGCGACGAGAAGACCCTCTACCCCGACGTGGTGCAGACCCTGCGCGCGGCCGAGACCCTGGTCCGCGACGGCTTCGAGGTGATGGTCTACACCAGCGACGACCCCATCGTGGCCCGCGAGCTGGAGAAGATCGGCTGCGTGGCGGTGATGCCGCTGGCGGCCCCGATCGGCTCCGGCCTCGGCATCCAGAACCGCTATACCCTGCTGGAAATCATCGAGAGCCTGAGCGTGCCGGTGATCGTGGACGCCGGCGTCGGCACCGCCTCGGACGCGGCCATCGCCATGGAGCTGGGCTGCGACGGCGTGCTGATGAACACCGCCATCGCCGGCGCCAAGGATCCGGTGCTGATGGCCAGCGCCATGCGCAAGGCGGTCGAGGCCGGCCGCGAGGCCTTCCTGGCCGGGCGCATCCCGCGCAAGCGCTACGCTAGTGCATCGTCACCGGTGGACGGGCTGTTTTTCTGATGAGCGCTGCAGACAGCAAGCCGCCGCGCGAGCTGCCCGAGGCCGCCACCCGAGTGCTGCGCAGCTTCGTGCAGCGCGCCGGCCGGCTGACCCCGGCGCAGCAGCGCGCGCTGGACGAACTCTGGCCCAAGTACGGCCTGGAGATCGCCCACGGCCCGCTGGATGCCCCTGCCCGCTTCGGGCGCGCCGCGCCGCTGGTGCTCGAGATCGGCTTCGGCAACGGCGAGGCCCTGATCCACGGCGCACGACACGCGCCCGAGCGCGACTTCATCGGCATCGAGGTGCACAAGCCCGGCGTCGGCCGCGCCTTGAACGCCATCGAGTCGAATGCGCTCGGCAACGTGCGCATCTATGCCGAAGACGCGGTAGAAGTTCTGAAGCAGTGCATTGGCGAGGGCGCGCTGGCCGAGGTGCGGATCTATTTCCCCGACCCCTGGCACAAGAAGCGCCACGTCAAGCGGCGCCTGGTCCAGCCCGGCTTCGTCGAACTGCTGGCCAGCCGCATCGCGCCGGGCGGGCTGCTGCATCTGGCCACCGACTGGGAGCCCTACGCCGAGCAGATGTGGGAGGTGATGGACGCCTCGGCGGCCTTCCGCAACAGCGAAGGCCCGCGTGGCCAGGTGCCGCGACCGGACTGGCGGCCGGAGACCCACTTCGAGCGCCGCGGCCTGCGCCTCGGCCACGGCGTTTGGGACCTTCTCTACCGCAGGGTCGAAGCATGAGCCGGCCGCCGCGCCGCGCCCGCAGGGGAGCCTGAGCACGCGGCCATGGCAGCCTCCGCCCTGAGCATGGACATGTGGCTGGTGCTGGGCCTGATGGTCTTCACCATGGTCATGTTCGTCTGGGAGCGGATCCGCCAGGACGTGACCGCCCTGCTGGTGCTGGTATCGCTGGGCCTGACCGGGCTGGTGCCGGTCGACCAGCTGTTCGATGGCTTCGCCGGCAACGCGGTGATCAGCGTCATCGCCACCATGATCCTCGGCGCCGGCCTGGACCGCACCGGCCTGCTGAACCGGGTGGCGGTCTGGCTGCTGCGCAAGTCCAAGGGCTACGAGGAACGGCTGGTGATGCTGTCCAGCGGCGTCGCCGGGCTGGTGTCCTCGGTGATGCAGAACCCTTCGGTGACCGCCCTGTTCCTGCCGGTGGCGGCGCGCCTGTCGACCCGCACCGGTGTAGGCCTGGGCCGGTTGCTGCTGCCGATCGCGGTCTGCGTGGTGATGGGCGGAGCACTGACCATGGTCGGCAGCTCACCGCTGATCCTGCTGAACGACCTGCTGGTGGCGGCCAACCGCAACCTGCCTTCGGGCGTGGCCACGCTGAACCCGCTGCCGATTTTCGCGCCGCTGCCGATCGGCCTTGCCCTGCTGGCGGTCGCCCTGCTGTTCTTCCGTCTGTTCGGGCGCCGCCTGCTGCGCCATGGCGACGACAAGGGCGTGGCACCCGGCCGCACCGACAGCTACTTCGCCCGCACCTATGGCATCGAGGGCGAGATCTTCGAGCTCACGGTCACCTCGGAGAGCCCGCTGGTCGGCATGTCGATCGGCGAGGCGGAAGCCCAACGCGGCGCGCCCCTGCTGCTGGCGCTGAAGAGCGGCAACGAATCGCGGCTGGCGCCGCCGGCGGAGCAGATGATCTGGGTCGGCAGCGTGCTCGGAGTGATGGGCCCGCGCGAGGCGGTGGCCGACTACGCACAGAACAACCTGCTGCGCCTGCAGGCGCGCCTGCGCAACTTCGCCGACCTGTTCAACCCCAGCCGCGCCGGAATCTCCGAGGCGGTGATCCCGCCCACCTCCAGGCTGATCGGCAAGACCCTGGAGGACCTGCACCTGCGCAAGCAGCTGGGCATTTCGGTGCTGGCGATCAACCGCGGCAACGAGGTCTACCGCGAGGACATCCGCGGCATGCCGCTGCGCGCGGGCGACCTGCTGGTGTTCCACAGCTTCTGGCGCGAACTGGGCGAGGCCGCGGCCAGCCGCGACTTCGTGGTGGTCACCGACTACCCCAAGGACGAGCAGCGCCCGCACAAGCTGTGGCACGCGATCGCGGTGTTCGTGCTGGCGCTGGGCCTGGCGCTGTCGGCCGAGGTGGCGGTGCCGGTGGCGCTGATGACCGGGGTGGTCGGCATGCTGCTGCTGGGCGTCATCAACATGGACGAGGCCTATGCCGCGGTGAACTGGAAGACCGTTTTCATCATGGCCAGCCTGATCCCGCTTGGCTGGGCGGTCGACAGCTCGGGCGTCGCGGCCTTCGTCGCCCAGATGACGCTCGAACGCTTTGGCGACCTGCCCGGCTGGGCGCTGATGGCGGTGCTGGGGGCGCTGACGGCAGGCCTTGCGCTGGCCATCACCCACGTCGGCGCGACCGTGATCATGGTGCCGATGGCGATCAACATCGCGATCTCCACCGGCGGCAGCCCGGTGCAGTTCGCGGTGGTGGTGGCGCTGTCGGCCTCCAACAACTTCCTGACCGGCAGCAATCCGGTGCTGGCGATGGTCGCTGGGCCCGCGGGCTACCGCAGCCTGGACCTGATCAAGGTCGGCCTGCCGCTCGGCTTGCTCTACCTGGCGGTAGTGGTGGGGGTCAGCCTGCTGGTGTTCTGAACGCAGTGGCCGGGATTGGGGATTCGGGATTCGGGATTCGGGATTCGCAGAGCGGGCTGCGGCAAGACCTCTGTGTCGCGCGCTGTTGTAGATGCTTGCAGGCGATCACGGCCTCCACCCCGCACCCACGCTTCGGGTCGCGAGCAAGCTCGCCCCTACAGACAGCCGGGATTGAGGATTCAGGATTCGAGAACGGGAAATCGCAGAGCGGGCCGCGGCTAGTGTAGTGCTTCGTACTTGGCGGACAGTCGCTGCGAGCGGATGTGTGCGGCTGGCAAGGCGCGACGACGAGCCATAGCAGCGCCATGGCGAGGAGGAGGAACGCCGCCAGCCGCGCAAAGACGCCGCAGATACGTTCGCTCAATTGCGAATCACTACACTAGATCTCTGCTTCGCGCGCTGTTGTAGGCGCCTGCTTGCAGGCGACCGCAGGCTGCGCCCGGTAGCCAGACTGCGCAGCGCGCCTTCGCATCATCCTAGACTCCGCAGTTGACCGCTTCCGGCTTCGAGCAAACCTTTGATGCAGATTGAGTTCGTTGTTACGACCTCGCTCTCCCGCTGGGTGAGGGCCGCTACGCGCCCGATAGCACGCCTGGCCGGCCGTCTGACTGCGTTGCGCCTCCTTGCAGGTGGCCAACCTGCGCGTCGTCGCGCCTTGCCAGCCGACCGGCCAGGCGCACTCTCGGGCGCGTTCAACTGCGGAATCTAGGATCACTCGGCAAGCATCGCGCCGGGTTTGCGGATCACCCGGGCCGCCAGCCGCGCATCGGCACGCAGCAGATCGATGGCGTCCACCAGCAGGTGGGCGGCCTCGCGCAGCAGCACGTCGGCCGCTTCGTCCTCGTTCTCCGCCACCGCATCCACCGGGCGCTCGTCGGCCTGGAGGCCGTCGTCCAATGCCTCATCGACCGGCTCGGCGGCCGAAGCAGCCCCCAGCGCCTTGCGCTGCGCCTCGCGCGCCTCGCGGCGGGCCTGGTCGCGGTCGCGCTCGGCGCGGCGGGTCGCCTCGTTCAGCGAGATCTCGCGGCGTTCGCGCAGGCGGCGGAACTCGGCGACGTCCTCCATCCACCACTGGAACTCTTGGTCGTCGGCCACGCGCGCATCGTGGCGGCGCTGCAGCTGGGCCAGCAGAGGCGAGAAGTCGCCGTAGCGCTCGAAGCTGGCGGGCTCGATGCTGGCCCAGGGCAGGGCGTTGTCATGCACGCTCTCGCCGTACTCGCTGGCGTCCCAGGTGACCGGGAAGGCGATGTCCGGCACCACGCCGCGGTGCTGGGTGCTGTCGCCGCCGACGCGGAAGAACTGCGCCACGGTGATCTTGAGGTGGCCGAGGCCCGGGTTCTCGCGGGCGAACAGGTCGAGGTCGACCAGGTTCTGCACGGTGCCCTTGCCGAAGGTGGGCTCGCCGACGATCAGGCCGCGGCCATAGTCCTGGATGGCGCCGGCGAAGATCTCGGATGCCGAGGCCGAGGCACGGTTGATCAACACCGCCAGCGGTCCCTCCCACGCCTTGCCTGCCTGGCGGTCGCGCTCCACCGACACCCGCCTGCTGGCGTCCTGCACCTGCACCACCGGGCCCTGGTCGATGAACAGGCCGGTCAGTTCGACCGCTTCGGTCAGGGAGCCGCCGCCATTGTTGCGCAGGTCGATGACCACGCCTTCGACGCCTTCGTCCTTGAGCTCGGCCAGCAGGCGGGCGACATCGCGGGTGGCCGAACGGTAGTCCGGCTCGTCGCGGCGGCGGCCCTCGAAGTCCTGGTAGAAGGCCGGCAGCGCGATCACGCCGATGCGGCGGGCGTCCTCGCCCTCGCCCAGCTCGATCACCTGCTTCTTGGCGGCCTGCTCCTCCAGCTTCACGCGCTGGCGCGACAGGCTCAGGATGACATGCTCGCCGTCCAGGCCGGCCTCGGCCGGCAGCACGTCGAGGCGCACGATCGAATCCTTGGGGCCACGGATCAGGTCGACCACGTCGTCCAGGCGCCAGCCGACCACGTCGACGATCGGGCCCTCCTCGCCCTGGCCGACGCCGAGGATGCGGTCGCCGGGCTTGAGCTGGCCGGACAATGCGGCCGGGCCACCGGGCACCACCGAGCGGACCACGGTGAACTCCTCATCGTTGCGGCTGAGCACGGCACCGATGCCCTCCAGCGACAGGCGCATGGAGATGTTGAAGTTCTCCGAGGTGCGCGGATTCATGTAGGCCGTGTGCGGCTCGATCGCCGCGCCGTAGGCGTTCATGAAGGTCTGGAACACGTCCTCGGCGTCGATCTGCCGGATCCGCTCGCCAAGGTTGCGATAGCGGCGGTCCAGGGTTTCGCGGATGGCGTCCATGTCCCGACCGGCCAGGCGCAGGCGCAGGATGTCGTTCTTCACCCGCAGCCGCCACAGGGCGTCGAGTTCCTCGACGCTTGCCGCCCACGGGGCTTCCTTGCGGTCGAAGCTCCAGGTCTGGTCGGTATCGAACTCCCAGTCGCCCTTCAGCATCTGGCGGGCGGCACGGGTGCGCTCGGTCACGCGCTGGCGGTAGACGTTGAAGATCTCGAACGGCGGCGACAGCCGGCCCTCGAGGATGGCGTCGTCGAGCGCGTAGCGGTAGGCCTCGAAGCGCTCCACGTCTTCACCCAGCAGGAACAGGCGTTCGCCGTCCAGAGAAGACAGGAAGCGGTCGAACACCCGCGAAGACAGCGCATCGTCGAGCTTCTGCGGCGCGTAGTGGTAGCGCGAGCGGCTCAGGAACTGCGCGGCCCAGCGCGCGGCTTCGGCCTGGCGCTCGGTCGGCGCCAGCACCAGCGCGCTGCGGCCGGCCGGCTCTGGCTTGGCGATGACCGGCGCCAGCGGCAGCAGCAGGGCCAGCAGGAGGGGGGACAACAGCTTCGACACGCGCATGCCTTGCACCTTGGTGACGCCGCGAACCAGACGTTCGCGAACCGATCATGCCAGCCCGGACGGGCGCGGGGCCAATGCCCTGCGGCCACCGGGACCACGGCTCACATGGAACCCTCGTGTCCGAGCAAGTTCCCGCGATGGCTGAACCATGCGCCCACCGGCGTGGGCGCGGCGTGTGCCGATCGCTGGATCAGGCGCGCTGCTTCACAGTTCGACGAAACCGGCGTCCTTGGCCATGCGGTCGGCGTGGTAGCTGGAGCGCACCAGCGGGCCGGAGGCGACGTGGGTGAAGCCCATGTCGAGGCCGATCCGCTCAAGTTCCGCGAACTCGTCCGGATGCCAGTAGCGCATCACCGGGTGGTGGTGCGGGGTCGGCTGCAGGTACTGGCCGATGGTGACCATGTCGACATCGTGCGCGCGCAGGTCCCGCAGGGCGCCGCGGACCTGCTCCAGGTCCTCGCCCAGGCCGAGCATGATCCCCGACTTGGTCGGCACCTGCGGATGCTGGGCCTTGAAACGCTGCAGCAGCTGCAGCGACCAGTCGTAGTCGGCCCCCGGGCGGACGTTGGTGTAGAGCTCGCGGACGGTTTCGAGGTTGTGGTTGAACACGTCCGGCGGGTTCGTCGCGAGGATCTCCAGGGCGCGGTCCATGCGGCCACGGCCGCGGAAGTCGGGCGTGAGGATCTCGATCTTGATGGCCGGCGACAGCGCACGCGTCTCGCGGATGCAGTCGACGAAGTGCTGGGCGCCGCCGTCGCGCAGGTCGTCGCGATCCACGGACGTGATCACCACGTACTTCAGGCGCATGTCGGCGATGGTCTGCGCCAGCTTGAACGGCTCGGCGGCATCCGGCGGCTTGGGCCGGCCGTGGGCGACGTCGCAGAAGCTGCAGCGGCGGGTGCAGACCTCGCCCAGGATCATGAAGGTGGCGGTGCCGTGGCTGAAGCACTCGTGGATGTTGGGGCAGCTGGCTTCCTCGCAGACCGTGACCAGCGCGTTCTCGCGCAGCCGCGACTTGAGCTGCTGCACGGCATTGCCGGCGGGCAGCCGGACCCGGATCCAGCCCGGCTTGCGCAGGGTCGGCGCATCCTCGAACTTGACCGGGCTGCGCGCGATCTTGCTTTCGCCGAGCTGTTTCTCGCCGGTGACCAGCAGCGGGATCTCGCGGGGGGCGGGCTTGGGGGCGACTTCGCTCATGCGGGGCTCACGGCGGCGGGAGTGGCCGCGACAGCCGCGGCGGGAGGTTCGGGGAGTCCGGGCGACGGCGCATCGACCGGCTGCAGGCCGAAGGCGCGCGCCAGGGCCGGCACCAGCACGGCAGCAGTGGCGTCGAGCGTCGCCGGCCCGCCCAAGTCTAGCAGTTGGGTCACCGCCAACCCCTGGTAACCACAGGGGTTGATGCGGGCATAGGGCGAAAGGTCCATGGCCACGTTGAAGGCGAGGCCGTGGAAGCTGCAGCCGCGGCGCACCCGCAGGCCCAACGCCATCACCTTGGCGCCGCCCACGTAGATTCCGGGCGCACCGGCCACGCGCTCGCCGCGGATGCCCCACTCGGCCAGGCTGTCGATGGTGGCCTGCTCGATCCGGCAGACCAGCTCGCGCACGCCCAGGCCCAGGCGGCGCAGGTCCAGCAGCGGGTAGGCCACCAGCTGGCCGGGGCCGTGGTAGGTGACCTGGCCACCGCGGTCCACCCGCAGCACGGGGATGTCACCGGGCAGCAGCACGTGCTCCGGCTTGCCGGCCTGGCCGAGGGTGAATACCGGATCGTGCTCGACCAGCCAGAGCTGGTCCGGGGCCTCCGGCCCGCGTGCGTCGGTAAGCGCCTGCATGGCGCGCCAGACGCGCTCGTAGGGCTGGCGCCCCAGGCGGCAGACCTGCAGCGAGCCTAGAGCGTCCACTTGATCCCCGGCAGGGCGCGCAGGGCCGCATGGGCCGCCTCGTAGTGCTCGCGCACCTCGGCGTGGAAGGCCAGGCTGACCGACTGGTACTTGCCGCCCGAGGAGTCGCGTGCGCGCACGCTGTCGGGGTCCAGCGCCAGGCCGGCGGCGGTGATCGCGCCGGTCACGCGCTCGACCCAGTCGGGGCTGGCGAGGCCTACGGCGGTGATCTCGATGCGGCAGGGAAACTCGAAGCCGCGCTGTTCGCCCTCGGGCCCGGGCGGCGGGGGAAAGCTGCTGTTCATGCCCGCATTATCGCGCGGACCGCGGTCAGCCGGCCGTGCAGGCGCCATGCCCGCGGCCCTGGACCCGACGCTGCCGTGTCAATCGCGGTTCCGGCGCCCCCCCGGGCGGCGCTCCGCCACGCGCTCGGCCAGCCGCTGGCGCTCCTCCGGCTCCAACTGCTCGGCGAGCCTCCGCAGGCCGGCGTGGACACGTTCGGCCACCGCCTGCTCACGGGCGCGCTGTTCGGCCAGCGCGGCGTCCAGCCGCGTAGGCTCGAAGGGCTGCGCGCGCAGGGTCGCCGCCACCTCCATGCGTGCGGCCTGTGCGGCACGCGCGGCCTCGCGCAGGGCCTCGCGCTCCGGGCCCAGGCTGGCGCGGACGAGATCGCGACGTTCAGGGCCGAGCACGCGCTCCCACCGCCGCGGCGGCCCCGGATCGCGCAGATCGCGAGCCGACTCGGTGATGGCCTGCTCCGGCGCCGCCGGCGCGCGCCATGCCCACGCGAGAAGCGTCGCGGCCAGCAGCAGGTTCAGGCTGAGCGAGCCCAGCAACAGCCAGCGCAGCGCGACGGGCAATCCGCTCATGGCAAGTCCTCCTCGTAGTCGGTGTCCACCGAAGCCAGCGCCAGCCAGGCCTCGAGCTCATCCGTCTCAACGCTCGCGATCGGCGCGAACGCCAGACCGATCGCGAGCCCGAGACTCAGCGCGCAGGCGAAGGCGGGCCCGGCCACCCGCAGGCCGCCCAGCGCCTGCCAGAGCTGGCGCAGCAGCCGCTCGCGCGGTGCGGGTGCGTCCGCCAGGATGCGCGCCGACAGGCCGGCCGGCGGATCGCGCTCCGGCAGTGCTGCCAGCCATTCGTCCAGCTCGCTTGCGGCCCCCAACAGGGCGCGCGCCTGCGCCGGCGGCAGCGCTGCCAGTGCCGCGGCGTCGGCGGGCGGCCAACGGGCGGGATCCCCGCCATAGGCCTCCACGCAGTACTCCAGACGTTCGATGCGGATTCCAGGATTCATGGCGGCGTTCTCCCAGCCGGGTTGGGCGCGGCGTGCAATGGTCGGATCGGAGCGGATGGCGCTGGCATGCCTCAGGCCTCACCGCGATGTTCGGCCAGACGCGCCTTCAGGGCGCGGCGCGCCCGCGCCAGCAGGGATTCGAGCGCATCCTCGCTGAGCGCCATCACGCCCGCGGCTTCGGCCTGGCTGAGGCCTTCGAAATGGAACAGCAGCAGGGCCTCGCGCTGGCGCTCGGGCAGGGCCGCGAGCGCCTCGCGCAGGGCATGCGCGCGCTCGAGCTGCTGGGCCTGCTGGCGCGGCCCGGCGCCGCCCGCGTCGATCAGCCCTTCATCGAGGGCCTGATGCGGCCGACGCTTGCGCAAACGGTCGCGACAGAGGTTGAGGGTAACGGTGTGGATCCAGGTCGACAGCCGCGCCTCGCCTTCGCGCCAGCCGGCGCCGGCCTGCCAAAGCCGCAGGAACAATTCCTGGGCCACGTCCTCGGCTTCATCGGCGTCATCCAGCAGCCGCTGGGCCAGCCGGTGCACCCTGGGCAGGTGCCGCTGCACCAGGCGTTGGCAGGCAAGACCGTCGCCAGCCGAGGCCGCCCTCAACAGGGCGACCTCGGCGGCGTCGGACAGCTCGGCCGCGGTCGCTGGCGCCAGCATCGGCCGACGGTCAGCCGCCGTGACGGTGCTTGTACTTGCGTGGATGCGCGCCGTGGCGGCCTTCGCCCCGCTGCATGCGCGCAGCGGTGGCGGCGGCGAACTCCTCGGCGCTGACCACGCCATCACCGTCGGCATCCATGCGCGCGAGGGCACGCTCGACGCGCTGCTGGCGACGCTCGGCCATGCGCGCCTCGCGCCAGGCCAGAAGCTCCTCCGCGCTGATCACGCCATCGCCATTGGTGTCGATCTCGGCGGCACGGCGTGCGGCGGCGGTGTCGATCTCGGCCTGGCTGACCACGCCGTCGCCGTCCAAGTCCAGGCGTGCGAGGCGCTCGGCGCGGAACGCCTCGCGCTGGGCCTGGCGCTCTGCGCGCCATTCGGCCTGGGTCGCGGGATCGGTGTGGCCAGCGCGTGGCGCCTGCGCAAGCGCGAGGCACGGTGCAGCGCCCAGCAACAGGGCCAACAGGAGGGGGCGGGGACGCCGGCGGGCGAAGGTTGTGCGCATGGTGATGCTCCTCGTGGGGGAAGGCGGGACGCTCGCATTGGGCGGGTGATCGTCCCTGGTCACTTGCACGCGTCAGGTCCTCCGTTCCGTCGCGGCAACGGCCGGGCTTTGTTCAGATTACGCCGCCGTTGTCCGGCCCTCAGGAACCTCTGAACCATTCAGAGGCCCCGCCGGCCATGGATGGCCGGCCCGCGAATCAAGCACGCGATGCTTGATTCGTCGAAGCGGCAATCGGACATGCGCCGGACGCCGCGCGGGCTGGCAAGTCCACGATGGACTTGTGCAGACCTACCCTCACGCGGGACGCCGGCACCTCCACCCGCGCAGATGCAGGTAGTGGCCCAGAGCGATCAGCAAGGCCCCACCGCTGACGGCGGGAATGCTCCAGATGCTGCGGGCCAGTGGCATGTACCACAGGCCCAGGCAGACGGAGACCGCACCTGCCACCAGCACCACCCGCGCCCAGGGTGCACGCAGGCGACGCCAAGCCAGCACCAGCGCAAGTCCCGCAAGCAACAGGCTGAGCCGGGCGATCCAGGGCTCGGCGTGGAACACCCAGGCCCAGGACGGCGGGTTGAACCGCAGCTGCAGCCAGAACGCGGGATAGCTCATGAGGATCCAGGCTGTCCCGAGGCAATGCAGTGCGCACACGATACCGACACCCAATCCCAGACGATCCGTCCAGCGCAAGGGATGCTGCGGTTCATCGGAGCTTCCCGCACGCCGCGGAAGGGGCGCCCGCGGGTCCTGCGCGCGGGTGCTTGCTTCGGCGTGAGCGCGTTCGGACCGGCGCCGAACCCGCGAGGTCCGGGCAGCGCCTGGATGGAGTTGTTCAGGCCTGCCCGATGGGGATGCCGCCGGGGAACCCGTTGGGCCAGCTGCTGTCATGCTTGCGCTCCTGATACGCCGCCTCGCGGCGGCTCGTAAAGGTTATAACATAACACTTCCTGCCTCCACACCGACCCGGAGCTCACATGCCCACGCCATCCCTTCTGCGCACCGCCCTCCTGACTTCCCTGCTTCTTGGCCTGCCCGCGCTGGCGGACGCCCACGGGCGCCATGGCCATGCGCACGGCGAGGGCCACGCGCACGCAAAGACCGACCACGACCACGACCACGACCACGACCACGAACACCATCACCATCACGATCACGATCACGACGGTCATCGCAGCCATGGCGCCCATGTGCATGGGCAGAGCCAGCTCGACATCGCCGTGGTCGGCGGAACCATCGAGTTCCAGTTGGACGGCGCGGCGCACAACTTCATCGGCTTCGAGCGCGCCCCGGCATCAGCCGAAGAAACTGCGCGGGTAGAGGCCGCGCGCGCGTTGCTCGCCACGGGTGACGCCCTGTTCGCGCTGCCGCCGCAGGCCGGCTGCCGACACCAGGAGCAGCGGGTCACCGCGCCGCTGCCCGAGGCCAAGCCCGATGGCCACAGCCATGATCACGCGCACGACCACGGCCATGACCATGCGCAGTCGGCGCATGCCAACTGGCAGGCCTACCATCGCTTCGAGTGCGCGCGCCCCGAGGCCCTGGACGGCCTGCAGGTGCGCGTGTTCGAGCACTTCCCCGAAACCACCCGCATCGACTACCAGCTGGTGAGCGAGCGCGCCCAGAGCGGCGGCCGGCTCGGCCCCGGCGAGGACGGCGTCAGCCTGCGATGAATCCAGCCAGCTCCTCCGCGACCCCTGCTGCCGCGCTCGAGATCCAGGGCTTGCGCTTCACCTGGCCGGGCGCGGCGGCTCCCACGCTCGATATCCCGGAGTTCCGGCTCGGCGCCGGCGAGCGCGTGTTCCTGGCCGGCCCCAGCGGTAGCGGCAAGAGCACCCTGCTGGGCGTGATCGCCGGCACCCTGCGGCCGCAGACGGGGCGGCTGGCGGTGGCCGGCAGCGAAAGCCATGCGCTGTCGCAGCGCCGCCGCGATCGCCTGCGCGCCGACCACATCGGCGTGATCTTCCAGCAGTTCAACCTGCTGCCCTTCCTGTCGACCCTGGACAACGTGCTGCTGGCAGCGCGCTTCTCCAAGCGCCGCGCGGCCCGCGCCGCCGCCCGCGACGGCAGCCCGCGGGCATCGGCCTTGCGCCTGCTCGGCGAGCTGGGCATCGGCGCCGACCTGCTTGGGCGCGCCGCCGCCCAGCTCAGCGTCGGCCAGCAGCAGCGGGTGGCGGCCGCGCGCGCCCTGCTGGGCGCGCCCGAGCTGATCCTGGCCGACGAGCCGACCTCGGCGCTGGACGCCGACCGCCGCGACGAGTTCATCAACCTGCTGCTGGACGAATGCGCCAGCGCAGGCACCGCCCTGCTGTTCGTCAGCCATGACCGCGGACTGCTGCCGCGCTTTGATCGCGCGGTGGAACTGCTCGGCCTCGGCCGGGAGGACGCGGCATGAGCGCCCTGCTCCGCCTGGCCTGGGCCAGCCTGTGGAACCGCCGCTTCACGGCCGCGGTGACCATCGCCACCATCAGCCTGAGCGTGCTGCTACTGCTGGGCGTCGAACGCCTGCGCCACGAGGCCCGCAACAGCTTCCTGCGCACGGTCTCCGGCACCGACCTCATCGTCGGCGCGCGCGCGCACCCGGTGCAGCTGATGCTGTACTCGGTGTTCCACATGGGCGACGCCACCAACAACGTCAGCTGGCGCAGCTACCAGGAGGTGGCGCAGCGCCCCGAGGTGGCCTGGACCGTGCCGATCAGCCTGGGCGACTCGCACCGAGGCTACCGCGTGGTCGGCACCACCACGGGCTTTTTCGAGCACATCCGCACCGGCGACCAGCGCCCGCTGGCCTTCGCCAAGGGCAGCGCCTTCGATGGGCTGTACGACGCGGTGATCGGCGCCGAGGTGGCGCAGGCGCTGGGCTACTCGATCGGCGAGGAGATCATCCTGGCCCACGGCACCGGCAGCTTCATCGCCCAGGAGCACGACGACCGTCCGTTCACCGTCGTCGGCATCCTGGAGCGCACCGGCACGCCGATCGACCAAAGCGTGCACGTCAGCCTGGAGGCCATCGAGGCCATCCACATCAACTGGCGCGGCGGCACCCGCATGGGCCGGGCGCCCGACGAGATTCCGCCCGAGCGCCTGCAGCCGCGCTCGATCACGGCCTTCTTCATCGGCCTGGAGTCGCGCATTGCCACCTTTGCCCTGCAGCGGGCGATCAACGAATACCGCGCCGAACCGCTGACCGCCGTGCTGCCCGGCGTGGCCCTGCAGCAGCTGTGGTCGATGCTGGGCGTGGTCGAGCGCGCCCTCCTGCTGACCGCGGCCTGCGTGGTCGCGGCCGGCCTGCTGGGCATGCTCGCCGCCCTGCTGGGCACCCTGTCCGAACGCCGTCGCGAGATGGCCATCCTGCGCGCGCTCGGCGCCGGCCCGGCCACGGTGTCGCTGCTGCTGCTGCTGGAGGCGGTGCTGCTGACCATCGTCGGCCTGCTGCTGGGCCTGCTGCTGCTGCACGCCGGCTCCGCATTGGCCGCGCCCGCCATCGAGCGCGCGACCGGCATCGCGCTCGCACTCGGCTGGCCTGCCGCCAGCGAATGGCGGCTGATGGGCCTGGTGCTGGGCGCCGGCAGCCTGATCGGCCTGGTCCCCGCCCTGCTCACCTACCGCCGCTCGCTGGCCGACGGCATGATGGTGCGCCAGTAAGCCCCGGTTGCAGCGCCCGGCGGCACCCTCCCCTCGAATCTGCAAGCACCTGGAACACCCATGACCCGCATCACCGCCACCCCCTTCCGCCGGCTGCCCAGCCTCGCCCTGCTGGCCGTGCTCGCCCTGCTGCTGGCCAGCGCCCAAGCCTCGGTGCGCACCATCGACTGGCTGGAGCTGATGCCGGAGGAAGAACTGCTCGCCTTCCAGGACATCCCCGAGGTCGACCACACGGGCATGATGGAAACCCCGGACTACAGCAACTCCAATCCGGTGCTGGCGATGAATGGCGCCAAGGGCCGCCTGCCGGGTTACATCGTTCCGGTATCGATCACCTCCGACAACAAGATCAGCGAGTTCTTCGTGGTGCCCTACTTCGGGGCCTGCATCCACGTGCCGCCGCCGCCGCCCAACCAGATCGTCTACGCCAAGCCGGAGACGCCGATCGACATGACCGAGATCTGGGCCGCCTACTGGGTCTACGGCACCATCGAGGTCAAGCCCACCCGCAACGCGGTGGCGCAGAGCTTCTACGTGATCAACGTCGAGAAAGTAGAACCGTGGGAGTAAACCCAGCCGCTCGCGGACCATTGGTCCGCGGCTGGGTTTACCCGATCGCGAAGAGCGATCGGGACCAGCAGTAAGCCTTGCAAACCGCAGGTTTGCGGCTGGCATCACCCGAACGCGAAGAGCGTTCGGCCTCGGGCCGCTCGCGGACCATTGGTCCGCGGCTGGGTTTACCCGATCGCGAAGAGCGATCGGGACCAGCAGTAACCCTTGCAAACCGCAGGTTTGCGGCGGGGGTTACCCGAACGCGAATAGCGCGAGACCAGCACCAACCCCTTCGAACGGGAGGGCCGGCTGGATCCGCCCCCGCGAAATCCAGAGATGGCGGCAGCGCGGGCTGCACGCCGCCACCGCGCCATTCCGGTTAGCCTGCCGGTCTCCCAACGACCCGGCAGCGCCCCCATGTCCCAGCCCACCCTCGCCTATGCCGCCCCCGCCGCCAAGGCGCCGCTCGCTCCGTTCTCGCTCGAGCGCCGCGCGCCGGGCCCCAAGGACGTGCTGATCGAGATCAGCCACTGCGGGGTCTGCCATTCCGACCTGCACCAGGCGCGCGAGGACTGGGGCCCGGCCCTGTTCCCGATGGTGCCGGGGCACGAGATCGTCGGCCACGTCACCGCCGTGGGCGCGCAGGTGGGCAAGTACAAGGTCGGCGACCGCGTCGGGGTTGGCTGCATGGTCGACTCCTGCCGCACCTGCACGCAGTGCGACGCCGGCGAGGAGCAGTTCTGCGAGCGCGGCTTCTCGGCCACCTACAACGGCTATGAGCAGGACGGCCGCACCATGACCTTCGGCGGCTACAGCCAGCGCATCACCGTCGATGAGGCCTTCGTGGTGCGCATCCCCGAGGCCCTGCCGCTGGACCGCGCAGCACCCTTGCTGTGCGCCGGCATCACCACCTACTCGCCGCTCAAGCGCTTCGGCTGCGGCCCCGGTCGCAAAGTCGCGGTGATGGGCCTGGGCGGGCTGGGCCACGTTGGCGTGCGCATCGCCCGGGCCATGGGCGCCGAAGTCACCGTCATCTCGACCACGGAGGCCAAGCGCGCGGACGCCGCCGCGTTGGGCGCCCACGACTTCCTGGCCAGCCGCGACCGCGAGGCCATGAAGGCCGCGGCCGGCCGCTTCGACCTGATCCTCGACACGGTGTCCGCGCCGCACGACCTGAACGCCGGGCTCAACCTGCTGCGCACCGACGGCACCCTGGTGCTGGTCGGCGTACCCGAGGAGGCCCTGCCGGTGCAGCCCTTCGCGATCATCGGCCGTCGTCGGCGCTTGGCTGGCTCGCTGATCGGCGGCATCGCCGAGACCCAGGAAATGCTCGACTTCTGCGCCGCCCACGGCGTGCTGGCCGACATCGAGACCATCGCCATGGCCGACATCAATGAGGCCTGGGAGCGGCTGCTGAAGAACGACGTGCGCTACCGCTTCGTGATCGACATGGCCAGCCTGGGCGGCCAGGCCGGATAATCGCGGCCCGCGCCTACCGCGCGCTGGAGACGCGATGTTCGATGTCCTGCTGTACGAGCCGGAGATTCCACCCAATACCGGCAACGTCATCCGGCTGTGCGCCAACGCCGGCGCTCGCCTGCACCTGATCCGGCCGCTGGGCTTCGAGCTGGACGACAGCCGCCTGCGCCGCGCGGGGCTGGACTACCACGAGTACGCAGACCTGCGCGTCCACGACTCGCTGGAGGCGGCGCTGGAAGTGCTGCAACAGCCGCGCGTGTTCGCGCTGTCGACCCGCGGCGCCCAGCGCTACGACGAAGTGGCGTTCCGCGCAGGCGACGCCTTTCTGTTCGGCCCGGAGAGCCGCGGCCTGCCGCAGCCGGTGCTGGACGCCCTGCCTTCGGCGCAGCGCCTGCGCCTGCCCATGCACCCCGGCAACCGCAGCCTGAACCTGTCCAACGCGGTGGCGGTGCTGGTCTACGAGGCCTGGCGGCAGCAGGGCTTCGCCGGCGGAGCGTGACGCCCATCACGCTCGGCGATGAACGCCGTTAACTCCAAGTTAACTGCATCAGCCCCCCAAACCTCAATTGAAACAAAGGTTTGACCGGCGGACTTCAAGCTGGGTAAGGTTCGGCGTCGTCTTGTCGCCGTGAGCTTTCGCCCGTGCATTCCCCGGATCCGCTGAACCCCGCCGCCCCACGTCCCGTCCAGGCCGTCCGCCGCGGTGAAGCCAGCGAATCCAAGGGCCGCACCCGCCTCAGCCAGGCCTTGGGCCCGCTGGGCCGCTTCCGCCGCGACCACTGGCTGCTGGCAAGCGTGCTGGCCTCCGTCTCCACCCTGCTGGTGCTGACCGCGCCCGGCTTCGCGGGCGCCAGCCTGCAGCCTGCCGAGCGTGGCCGCCAGGTGTTGGAGCTGGAGCTGCCGGCGGTGCTGCCGGGCAGCGATGAAGCCGAACGCATCGAGGCCGAAGTCGCCGCCCGCCAAGGGCCCGGCGAAGTCGACTGGCGGCTGGTCAGCGTGCGGCCCGGCCAGACCATGGGCGCGATCTTCGCCGAGCAGGGCCTGTCCGCACGCACCCTGCACCGGCTGCTGGAACATCCGGGGGTGCGCGAGCCGCTGACGCGCTTCCGCCCGGGCACCGAGTTCGCCTTCGACATCGACGAAGCTGGCGAGCTGCGCGCCCTGCGCTTCGACCGCGACGAGGCCACCCGCGTGGTGCTGCACGTCGAGGGCGAGGGCATCCGCGAGGAGAAGCTCGAGCGCGAGCTTCAGCGCCGCATCCAGATGGCCTCGGGCTCGATCACCGGCTCGCTGTCGGAGGCCACCTCGCGCGCCGGCATGTCCACCGCGACCATGCTGGAAATGGCCAAGGTGTTCGGCTACGACATCGACTTCGCCATGGACCTGCGCGTCGGCGACGAATTCCACGTGGTCTACGAGGACGTCTACCGCGACGGAGAGCGCCTGCGCGGCGGCGACATCCTGGCCGCCACCTTCGTCAACCGCGGCAAGACCTTCCAGGTGTTCCGCTACACCTTCGCCGACGGCAAGACCGAATACTTCGACGCCGACGGCCGGCCGATGCAGAAGTCCTTCCTGCGCACGCCGGTCGACTTCGCCCGCATCAGCTCGCGCTTCACCGCGGCGCGCCGACATCCGGTGCTGGGCACCATGCGCGCCCACCGTGGCGTCGACTATGCCGCGCCCACGGGCACCCCGATCCGCGCCGCCGGCAATGGCCGTGTGCGCTTCGCCGGTTGGCAGGGCGGCTATGGCCGCACCGTCATCATCGACCACGGCCAGGGCATCACCACCCTGTATGCCCACATGTCGCGCTTCGGGCCCCACAAGACCGGCGCCCGGGTCAGCCAGGGCAGCGTGATCGGCTATGTCGGTGCCTCCGGGCTGGCCACCGGCCCGCACCTGCACTACGAATTCCGCGTGCACGGCGTGCACCGCGACCCGCTGACCGTGACCCTGCCCAAGCCCGAGCCACTGCCGCGCACCGAGCTGGCCCGCTTCCGCCAGCAGACCCAGCCGATGATGGCCAAGCTCGACCTGCTTGCCGGCGGCGGCCAGGCGCGTGCCAGCCTCTGATTCGCTGGACGGCCTCTACCTTGGCCTGATCTCCGGCACCAGCGCCGACGGCATCGACGCCAGCGCGATCGAGGTGCACGGCGCGCAGGTGCGGCTCATTGCCGGCCGCACCTATCCCTGGGACGAGGCGCTGCGCGCCCGCATCCTGCGCGTGTCCCAGCATGAGCCGCTGGTGTCACTGGACGAGTTCGGCGAACTCGATACCGCCGTGGCCGAGGCCTTCGCCGCGGCGGCGCTGCAGCTGATTCAGGACTTCGGCCTCGACGCAGGCGCGATCCAGGCGATCGGCTCGCATGGCCAGACCCTGCGCCATCGGCCTTCGGGCCCCCTGCCCTTCACCCTGCAGGTGGGCGATCCGTCCCTGATCGCCGAGCGCACGAGCTGCCGCGTGGTCGCCGACTTCCGCCGCCGCGACGTCGCCGCCGGCGGCCAGGGCGCGCCACTGGTGCCGGCCTTCCATCGCGCGGTGTTCGCCGATGCCGTCGAACAGCGCGCCGTGCTCAACATCGGCGGCATCGCCAACCTGAGCCTGCTCGGTCAAGGCCCGGTGCTGGGCTTCGACTGCGGGCCGGGCAATGGCCTGATGGACGCCTGGTGCCTGCGCCAACGCGGCCACGCCTTCGACGCCGGCGGCGCCTTCGCCGCCGAAGGGCGGCCCGACCCTGCACTGCTGGCGCGGCTGCTGGCCGACGACTACCTCGCGCTTGAGCCACCCAAGAGCAGCGGCCGCGACCGCTACCACCTGGCCTGGCTGGAGGCGCAGTTCGAGGGGCGCGCGCTGGCGCCGGCCGACGTGCAGGCCAGTCTGCTGGAGTTCACCGCCGCCAGCATCGTCCAGGCCTTGGAGCGCTGGCAGCCGCAGGGCCGGCGGGTGCTGGTCTGCGGCGGCGGTGTGCACAACCCGCGACTGATGGCGCGACTGGCCGCGCTGCTGCCGGGGCGCGATGTGGAGTCCACCGCCGCCCACGGCGTGGACCCGGACTTCGTCGAGGCCATGACCTTCGCCTGGCTGGCCCGTGAAACCCTGGCCGGCCGCCCCGGCAACCTCTGCGAGGCCACCGGCGCGCGCGGGCCGCGGGTTCTGGGGGCGGTGTGGGCGGCGGGCGTCTTGTAGCAACGTACGCTCAAGCGTACGCTCCTCGTCCATGACCCGGATCACCGCCAGCGAAGCCCGCGCCAACCTCTACCGCCTGATCGACCAAGCGGCCGACTCGCATGCGCCCATCCACATCTCCGGCAAGCGCGCCGACGCCGTGCTGGTGTCGGCTGAAGACTGGAGCGCCATCCAGGAAACCCTGCACCTGCTTTCTGTGCCGGGCATGCGCGAATCGGTGAAGGAAGGCCTGGCGGAGCCGCTGGAAAGCTGCAGCGAGGCGCTGGACTGGTGAGCTGGCGACTGCTGTTCACCCGACATGCCCAGAAGGACGCCAAGCATCTCGCCGCCGCCGGGCTGAAACCCAAGGCGGAGGCGCTGCTGGCAGTGCTTGCGCACAACCCTTACCAGACCCCGCCGCCCTTCGAAAAACTCGTGGGCGATCTGGCGGGCGCCTACTCGCGGCGAATCAACATCCAGCATCGCCTCGTCTATCAGGTGCTGGAAGCTGAGCGCACGGTCAAGGTGCTGCGCCTATGGACGCACTACGAATAGGGCTGCGCGCCCGGTTTCAGAACAACTCCCCCTGCGGCGAAACCGGCGCAGGCCGCTGCTCCACCCGCCGCCGCCGGCTGCCGTGGCGCTCCAGCACCTCGCGGTTCAGCCGCGACAGCTCGGGCTGGCTGCGGCGCCACTCGGAGAGACGCACACGCGCCTCGCGCGCGGCCTGGGCGTGGTCGAGCAGGGGCAGCGGGTAGTCGCGGCCCAGCTTGAGCCCGTAACGCTGCTGCTGGGCGCTGCCCATCTTCCAGGGCTCGTGGATCCAGGGCGCAGGCACCGCGGCCAGCTCCGGCACCCAGCGGCGGATGAAGACGCCGTCCGGGTCCTGGTCCAGCGACTGCTTCACCGGGCTGTACATGCGCGGGATGTTGATGCCGGTGACGCCGGACTGCATCTGCACCTGGCTGTAGTGGATGCCGGGCTCGTAGTCGTTGAAGCAGCGCGCCAGGTGCAGGCCCGGCTGCCGCCAGTGCAGCCACAGCTGCCAGGCGGCGATCGCCACCAGCATGGCGCGCATGCGGAAGTTCAGCCAGCCGGTGTGGACCAGCGCGCGCATGCAGGCGTCCACGAAAGGCCAGCCGGTCTCGCCGCGCGCCCAGGCCTGGAAGCGGACCGGATCGAAGTCCGCCTCGCGCAGGCCGTCGTAGCCGCGGTTGACGTTGTGGAACTCGATCGCCGGCTCGCTCTCCAGCTTCTGGATGAAATGGCAGTGCCAGTGCAGGCGCGACTCGAAGCTGGCCAGCGCGCGCGGCCATTGGCCACGCTGGTCCTTCGGCAGCGCCTTCAGCTCGGTGGCGCGGGCGCGGGCGGCGTGCACGGCCTCACGCAGCGACAGGCAGCCCCAGGCCAGATGCGTGGACAGCCGCGAACAGGCGCGGGTGGCCGACAGCGGGCTCGACATCTCGCGGCTGTAGTGCTCGCCGCGGCGGTGCAGGAAGCCGTCGAGGCAGCGCAGCGCGGCGGCGCGACCGGCCGCCTGCAGGGCCGGGGCCGGCGCAGGTTCGTCCTGGCCGGGCGGCCAGTCCGGCAGCGCCCCGGGATCCAGGCCCAGCGGTGGCAGGGCCTGCGGCGCCGGCACCTGCGGCTCGGCCATCAGGCCCTCCCACTGCCGCACCCAGTGCTGGCGCCGCTTCAGGCCCCGCACCACGCCGAACTGCCGCCACTGCTTGAACGCGATCCCGCGCGCCCGGCACCAGGCCGCCACCGCGCGGTCGCGGGCAAAGGTCCAGCCGTTGCCGGTCTCCTCGTGGGCATGGATCGCATCGAAGGGCCGCTGCGCACGCAGGGCCTCCAGCACCTCGCAGGCCTCGCCCGCGCGCAGCAGCAGCGGCTGGCCGAGCGCGCCAAGCGCGTCTCGCAGCTCGACCAAGGCCGGGCGCAGCACCTGCCAGTGCCGCGTTGACACATCCGCCTGCGCCCAATAGCCCGGCTCCAGCAGGAACAGCGGCAGCACCGCCCCGCGCGCGACGGCCGCGGCCAGCGGGGCGTGATCGTGCACGCGCAGGTCGCGCTTGAACCAGACGAGGGTGGTGGTCATGGGCAAAGTGTCGACAGCGCGACTTGCAGTCGGTGTGAATCGCCGGATGCGTCTACACTCGGCGGCTCCCTCCAGCGGGCCGCAAGTCCCCGACATGCCCATGATCAAGATCGCGCTCGGCGCCGGTGGCGTCCGCTTCCCAGGCTGGCTGCACGTGGATGCCGATCCGCAGTGGCAGCCTGACGTGCTGGCCGACCTGTCGCGGCCCCTGCCCTTCGCGGATGCCTACGCGGACTTCCTGCAGTCCGAGGACTTCATCGGCCAGCTCGACTTCCAGCAGGCCGGCGCCTTCCTGCGCGAGTGCCATCGCGTGCTCAAGCCCGGCGGCGCACTGCGCCTGCTCACCCCCGACCTCGCCCAGCTGGTCGACCACTACCAGCGCCGCGATCCGCGCATCCTGGCGCTATGGGAGCGCGAGGTCGGAATCCCGCTGGTGACGCGCAGCTTCGCCGAACTGGTGCACGCGGCACTGACCTTCGCCGGCCAGCGCAGCTTCCACGACGAGGAAAGCCTGCGCGCGCTGGCCGAACCGATCGGCTTCGAGGTGCGGCGAGTCCGCTACAACGAGAGTGCGTTCGAAGCGCTGCGCGGGCTCGACCAGCGCAGCCCCGACAACGCGATCAGCCTGTATCTGGATTGCATCAAGCGCTGAGATGGCAGCCAGCCTCAAGCTGCTTAGTCCGCGCGCCTGGCTCAAGCGCGCCCGCGAGACCGTCGAACTGTTCCTGCTGCCGGTGGCGCTGACCTTGCTGCCCTGGCCCTGGACCCTGCGCCTGACCCGACTGCTTTCGCGCTGGCAGGGCTGGTATGTGGAGGAGGTGCGTGAGTCGGTGGCGCGCGCACAGCGCTGCGGCTGGGCACCGGATCCCGCAGACTTCGCACGGCGCCTGCGCTGGCGCCTGCTGATCGAGCACATGGACTGCTTCCTGGTGCCGATGCGCGGCCGCGGCTATCTGCGTCGCTGGGTGCGCGCCGAGGGCGATCCCCTGCCGGCCAGTGGGCCGGTACTGTTCATCGGCACCCATCATGGCTGCGGCTACTGGTTCCTGCCGCATGCGAAATCACTGGGGCTGTGTCCGAACATCGTGGCGCCGCGCCTGGGCCCCCTGCTGAGCCGCTCATCCCTGTTCGGCAACCTCTATGTGCGCCTTCGCCACCGCCTGATCGCCTATGCCGCTGGCCGCCCGCTGGTGTACCGCGGCAATGCCGGCGATGCGATCCGGCAGATCCTGCTGGACGGCGAGTGCGGTTTCGGGCTGTGCGACATGCCCACCAACCGAAGCGATGCGGTGGCGGTGGAACTGGGCGGGCTGCCAACGCGACTGGCGCAGAACATGTTCGAGATCGCCGCCTCTGCACGGGCGCCGGTCTATCTGTTTTCCACCGACACGGAGCTCGACAGCGGCCTGCGCCGGATCCGCTTCCAGCGGGTCGACCACCTCGCCATCGAGGAGCAGGTGCGCGCCTTCGCTGCGATGCTCGATGCCTCGATCCGGCGCGACCCCACTGGCTGGCGCTTCTGGTCGATTGCGCATTCCTTCTTCCCCGAGCGCTTCCCGGAAGCGCGCTGGAGGCCCTGATGTCGCGCCTGATCCTGACCTACCACGCCACCCGCCTGGAGGCCTGGGACCGCGGCGGCGCCGACCTGCTGGCGCTGGCCGCGGACCTCGAACTTCTGGCCCGCGAAGGCGTGCCGGTGCTGCCGCTGGACGCACTGCTGCAGCCGGACTGCGGCGAGGGCGTGGCGATCACCTTCGACGACGGCACCCGCATGGACGGCGAGTCCATCACGCATCCGCGGCTGGGGCGGCTGCCCTCGATGCTGTCGGTGCTGGTCGAGGCGCGCGCCCGGCATCCGCAGCTGCGGGTGTCGAGTTTCGTGATTGCGTCGGCCCAGGCGCGCGCCGACCTCGATGCCGGGCTGGTGGCCGACTACGGCGAGGCCCTGATGCACGACGGCTGGTGGCGGGCCGCCGCCCACTCCGGGCTGATGGACCTGGAGAACCACAGTTGGGACCACAACCACCCGCTGGTGGCCCGCAGCGCCCAGCGCGACAACCTGCGCGGCAGCTTCCACAGCATCGAGACCGAGGCCGAAGCCGAGGCCGAGATCACCAGGGCCAGTGAAGCGATCGAACAGGCAGTGGGCCGGCGCCCGCGCTATTTCGCCTACCCCTTCGGCGACGTGCCCGGCTTCCTGCGCGACGACTGGCTGCCGCGGCGCGGCCCCGCGATTGGTCTGGAGGCGGCCTTCAGCACCGAACCGCGGGCGCTCGGCCCGCAGGATTCGCGGTGGGCGCTGCCGCGCTTTGTCAGCGGCCGCGACTGGCGCTGCGACGCGAGCCTGTCAGCCCTGCTGCGGTCCGCCTGAGTCCGGCGGCGGCGGTTGTGGCCGCTGCGTCGGAAACCGCAGCACCACCCCGCGACCGCTCTCGTCCTGCGGCTGGCCGGCGCGCAGGCTGCCCGGGCCGTCCCAGAGCGGTCGCACCTCCAGCGGCCGCTGCATCTCCCAGGTCGCGGCCTCGGCGGCGCGCTGTTCGGCTTCAAGCTCCTCCTCGATTTCCCAGCTGTAGCGCTTGCGCGGCGGCAGCGGGTCCAGCCGACGCCAGAGCAGGCCGGCGGCGAAGCCGAACAGGCCGCCAGCCAGGTGGTACTCCCAGCTGACCCCGGGCTCGCGCGGCAGCACGGTCAGCAGCATGCCGCCGTAGAGGAAGAAGGCGATGAAGCCGGTAGCCACCGCCACCCGGTCGCGGCGGGTGATGCCCAGCGCCAGGATCAGGAACATCAGCCCGTGGGTGAGACCGCTGGCACCGATGTGATGCGAGGGCCGGCCGAACAGCCACACAGCCAGCCCCGCCGCGATCCAGATCAAGGGCAACGCCCGCCAGCCGGCGCGCGGAAACGAGGCGAACACCAGGGTGCCGAGCACCAGCAGGGCGAAGCTGTTGCCCAGCAGGTGGGCGAAGGAGCCGTGGATCAGCGGCGCGGTAAGCACGCCGATCAGGCCCGAGAGCTCGCCGGGGTAGGTGCCCAAGCCGGTGAACCGGGTGTCGAGGAACATTTCCAGCGCCTTGATCCACCACAGGGCGATCACGAAGCCGGCGCTGAGCAGCAGTCCGTTGCGGAAGCGGCGACGGTCGAGTTCCGCCTGCTGGCGCGGGTCGGGATGGGTTTCGTGCAGGGGCAGGTCCATGAGGCCAAGGGGTTGGGGCAAGGGCCGTGCAAGGCAAGAGTGAGCTTGCCTCCGGCATGGTGAATCCCGTGCTTTCAGCCGGGCTTCATCCGGATCCGGTTGCGCGCGCCGGAGACATATCTCTGATCTGTAATACTTTTTCTGGCATCACGCAGGGGCGAACGGGGATTGCCAACAGCGGCAAGGCCTCGCGGCCTCACGCCCCCTTGGCCTTGATGCACCGCGACAGGGCTAACATGCGCCGCCTTCATCAATGTCCACATCCGCCGGGATGCAGCCCGCAGACCGGCCCGGAATCGCATGCCCCACGCCGACAGCGCCATCGAATTCGACCGGGTCACCCTGGCCCGCGGCCCGCGCACCATCCTGCGCGAGGCCTCGGTGCGCGTGCCCGCCGGCAAGGTGACCGCGGTGATCGGGCCCTCGGGTGCGGGCAAGTCGACCCTGCTGCACGCCGTCACGGGCGAGCTGGAGCCCAGCGCCGGACGCGTGCGGGTGCTCGACCACGTGCATCCCACGCGCAGCACCGCCGAGCTGTTCCGCCTGCGCCGGCGCATGGGCGTGCTGCTGCAGGGCAACGGCCTGCTGACGGACCTGTCCACTTTCGAGAACGTGGCCCTACCGCTGCGCGAACACACCCGCCTGCCGGAGCCGCTGCTGCGCGAGCTGGTGGAGATCAAGCTGAATGCGGTCGGCCTGGCCGAGGCCGGCGCGCTGATGCCGCAGGAGCTGTCCGGCGGCATGGCGCGGCGCGTCGCGCTGGCGCGCGCGCTGGTGCTGGACCCGCCGCTGATGCTCTATGACGAGCCGCTGACCGGGCTGGACCCGATCGCCTGCGGGGTGATCCTGGCCCTGATCCGCCGGCTCAACGACAGCCTCGGGCTGACCAGCCTGGTGATCACCCACCATGTGGCCGAGAGCCTGGAGATGGCCGACCACGTGATCGTGGTGGCCAATGCCGGCATCGCATTCTCCGGCAGCACCGCCGAGCTGGAGCGCAGCGAGGATCCGCTGCTGCGGCAGTTCCTGGACGGCAGCCCGGACGGCCCGATCGGCTTCGACTACCGGCGCGGCGCGGCCGCAGGAGCCGGGCATGCTTGAGCAGCTGCGCGCACTGGGCCGGATGGGCCTGTTCCTGCTGCGCATCCTCGGCGCGATCCGCCCGGGGCACGGCTTCGTGCGCGACACCGCGGCGCAGGTCTACGTGATCGGCGCGCGCTCGGTGTCGATCGTGGCCGTCGGCGGCGCCTTCGTCGGCCTGGTGCTGGCCCTGCAGGGCTACCGCACCCTGACCACCTTCGGCGCCGGCAGCTCGCTCGGCACCCTGCTCGGCCTGACCCTGTTCCGCGAGCTGGGCCCGGTGCTGGCGGCCCTGCTGTTCTGCGGCCGCGCCGGCTCGGCGATGGCCGCCGAGCTGGGCCTGATGCGGGCCACCGACCAGATCACCGCGCTGTCGATGATGGCGATCGACCCGGTGCGCAAGGTGGTGGCGCCGCGTTTCCTGGCCGGAGTCATCAGCCTGCCGCTGCTGACCATGGTGTTCTGCGCCTTCGCCATCCTCGGCGGCTACGTGCAGGGCGTGCTGGTGCTGGGCCTGGACAGCGGTTTCTACTGGGGTTCGCTGCAGCAGAGCATCGACCTGGTCGACGACTTCGGCCAGGCGGTGGTGAAGTCGGTCTTCTTCGGCGTCGCCACCACGCTCATCGCCACCCACGCCGGCTACCACGCCCCGCCCACCATCGAGGGCACCTCGGTGGCCACCACCCGTGCGGTGGTGATGGGCTCGCTGATGGTGCTGTTCCTGACCTTCATCCTCACCGCCACCCTCTACTGAGAGCCTGCCATGGCCACATCGTCCAAGACCGAATGGAGCGTCGGCCTGTTCATCCTGATGGGCTTCGCCTGCGCGCTGGCGCTGGCGTTTGCCTCCACCAACGCGCGCGACGGGCTGCGCGGCGAGACCTACACCCTGCTCGCCCGCTTTTCCAATGCCGGCGACCTCAAGCCGCGCTCGCCGGTGCGCATCGCCGGGGTCAAGATCGGCGAGGTCACCTCGATCACGCTCGACCCGGAGAGCTTCGACGCCGTCGCCACCCTGCGCATCAGCCGCGCCGCCGGCGAGCTGCCGGGCGACACCGCCGCCGCCATCTTCACCAGCGGCCTGTTGGGCGACCGCTATATCGGACTGTCGCCCGGCGGCGATCCGATCGCGCTCGACGACGGCGACGAGATCCTGCTCACCCAGTCGGCCGTGGTGCTTGAGCAGCTGATCGGACAATTCGTTTTCGGCAACAATGCCGACACAGACAGCGCCGGCAGCGACAGCCGATGATGCCCCCAAGGACCCGGGAGACCCCACCATGATGATTCGAATCCTGCCGCTCGCCAGCCTGCTGCTGGCCACCCTGCTCGCGCTGCCTGCATTCGCCTCGGCCCGCCCCGGCGCCATCGTCGAGGAGCGCACGCGCAGCGTGCTGACCACCCTGGTCGCCGAGCGCAGCAACTTCAGCGCCGACCGCGCCCGGCTGGAGAGCTTCGTTGAATCCGAGCTGGACGCCCTTTTCGACCGCGAGTACTCGGCGCGCCTGGTGCTGGGTCGTCACGGTCGTGGCGTCGATCCCGAGAAGATCTCGGCCTTCGCCGACGCCTTGATCCGCAGCCTGCTCAAGCGCTACGGCGAGGCCCTGCTGGAGGCCGACCCCTCGCTGGAGGTACGGGTCACCGGCGAAACCGACCTGCGCGGCGGCCAGATCGTGCGCGTGGCCAGCGAGATCCTGCGCCGCGGCGGCGCGCCGGTGAAGGTGGACTACCTGTTCCGCCCGGTCGGCGACGACTGGCTGGTGTTCGACGTGATCGTCGAAGGGGTGTCCTACGTGCAGACCTTCCGCACCCAGTTCGACGAGCGCCTGCGCCGGCAGAGCATCGACCAGGTCATCGAGGGCCTGAACCGCGGCGAGATCGATGTCCAGGGCTGATCCCGGAGCGCTCTCGGTCGAGTGCGAGGGCAGCGCCCTGCGCCTTTCGGGCCGGCTCGACATCGACTCGGCCCCGCCCTTACTGGAGCAGGCCCTGCCGCTGCTGCCAGGCCTCGACCGCATCGAGCTCGGCGGCCTCAGCGACATCGACAGCGCCGGCGTGGCCAGCCTGCGCCTGCTGCAGCGACGGGCCGCGGAGGCCGGCCGCATGCTGGCGCTGCAGCAGCCACCGCAGCGCCATGCGGCCATTTGTGCCGCCCACCGTCTCGACCCCGCCTAGCCACGGGACCTGGCTTCACACTGCCCAACCGGGGCCCGCGGTAAAGCCACGCCAAGGAGGCACCCATGCGCCGCAATCCACTCTTCGCCATCGCGCTGGTGTTCGCGACCGTGGTCGCCGCGCCGATCGCCCAGGCCCAGTTTGAACCGCCGCTGGAAGAGCCGCTGGACGCGGCTGTCAGCGGTTCGCTGGACGAGCTCGACCCCTGGCAGGGTTTCAACCGGCGCATGCACGGCTTCAACATGGGCGTCGACCGCTTGCTGCTGAAGCCAGCCGCGACCGGCTACCAGAAGGTGACGCCGCCGGTCGTGCGCGGCGGAGTGCGCAATTTCTTCAGCAACCTGGGGCAACCCGTGGTGGCCCTGAACCTGCTCCTTCAGGGCAAACCGGGCCAGGCCGGCACCGCGCTCGGTCGCTTCGGCTTCAATGCCGCACTGGGCTTCGGCGGCTTCCTCGACCCGGCCAGCAGCGCGCGCATCCCGTTCCGCGAGGCCGATTTCGGCCAGACCCTGGGCCGCTACGGCTGGAAGCAGTCACGTTATCTGGTGATGCCTCTGTTCGGCCCGGGCACGGTCCGCGACGTCGGCGGCCGCCTCACCAACACCCGGGTCAGCCCGATCAGCCTCCTGGCCAGCGAAGTCGGCCCCGGCGTGACCGTGCTCTACGGCCTGGATGCGCGCGCCTCGGTGCTGCAGTTCGACTCGCTGCTGGCCGAAGCCGAAGACGATTACCTGCTGATCCGTGACGCCTACCTGCAGCGGCGCCGCTGCCAGATCGAGGACTGCAGCGGCGACCTGCCGGACTACCTGCTGCCCGACTACGAGTTCGAGCTTCCGGACTTCGATTTCCGCGAGCTGCGACGCTGAGCACGATGGCCAGCCTGATCGCCCCCGACCAGCTGGAGCTGGTCCTCGACCAAGCCTGGGAATTGCTTGCCGAAGGCGCAAGCCGGCGCCACTCACCCTTCCACCAGGGGGTGCTGGCCAGCCTCGGTGCCGACGGTGTCGACGCCCGCTACGTGGTGCTGCGCGGCGCCGAGCGCGCCAGCCACAGCCTGGCTTTCCACACCGACCGGCGCTCGCCCAAGTGCGCACAGCTGCTCGCGCAGCCCCGGGTGGCCTGGTGCTTCTTCGGCGACGGCGTGCAGCTGCGCTGCAGCGGCCTTGCCGCGCTGATCGATGAGGATGGACGCCTGCAACAGGCCTGGGAGCGCACCACCCGCTTCGGGCGCCGCTGCTACCGGGTCGAGCAAGCGCCGGGCAGCGCGCTCGACGGCCCGCACAGCGGCCTGCCCGCGACTGCGCTGGACCCGAACGAACCGGCAGAGGCCGCCGACGCCGGCCGCCCCAACTTCGCCCGCGTCGAGGTGCGCCTGCAGCGGATCGACTGGCTTCACCTCGGCCATGCCGGCCATCGCCGCGCGCTGTTCGACGCGGGCGATGGCTGGCAGGGGCGCTGGGTGCAGCCCTGACCGCACTTACCAGCGCAGGCCCACGCGCGCACCGAAGTAGCGGGGGGCGCCGGGGATGAAGCTGGGAATTCCGAACAGGGCGCCGGTGTTGCCGGCGTCGATCAGGTATTCCTTGTCGGTCAGGTTCTGGGCGTACAGCTGCAGGTCCCAGTGGCGGTTGATGCGCCAGCCGGCGGTGAGGTTGAGCAGGCCATAGGCGGGCTGCTCGATCCCGGGCGCGTTGTCTTCCTCGAAGAAGACCTGCGAGCGCCAGGTGTAGTTGGGCCGCAGGTACAGCGCGCCGCCATCGGCGAGGTTCATGCGCCAGTCGAAGCCCAGCGAGGCGGTGTTCTTCGGGGTCAGACGGAAGCGGTTGCCGGCCAGCGCCTGCGGGCGGCCCTGGTCGTCGACCGCGTTGAACTTCGCATCGATGTGGCCGAGGTTGAGGAAGGCCGCGAAGCCGTCGCTGAAGCGGTGGCTGAAGCTCAGCTCGATGCCGGCGGCGCGGGCGTTGCCGGCATTGGTGGTGATGAAGAACGGCGGCGGGTTGGGGTTCTGCACCGAGGCCTGGAAGTCGCTGTAGTCGTAGTAGAACACCGCCACGTCGTACAGGAAGCGGCCGTCCGCGGCCTCGCCCTTCGCGCCCAGCTCGTAGCTCATCACGATCTCGGCCGGGATCTCCTCGACGCCGCCGCCGCCCACCTGCAGCACGTCCGGACGGCGTCCGCGCGCCACGCTGGCGTAGGTGTTCAAGGTGTCGCTGAACTGGTAGGCCAGCACCGCGCGGCCGATCATCGAGTCATAGGAGTCACGCGCCTCGATTCGCCCGTTGGTGGGGCGCGACAGGATGTTCGGGAAGGCAGGGTTGGCCGGGCTGGGCAGCAGCTGGCCGAGCGCGCTGGGGCTGCCGAAGTAGAGCGCCTCGTAGCCGTTCTCGACGCGCTCGCGGGTGCCGCGCAGGCCAAGCGTCAGCTCCATGCGGTCGCTGAGCGCCCAGGTGCCGTCGGCAAAGAACTCATAGGCATCGACCGAGCCGAAGTTGGCGAACTCCTCTCGGTGCAGGGGCTTGAGCGGGATGAAGGCAGGCAGGCCCGGTGCGAGGCCCGGCAGGCCAGGCGGCACGTTGGTGGTGTTCGGCGTGCCGTTCGGGTTGAGCAGGGGCACCACCGGCAGCTGTCCGCCCGTTGCGCCGCTGAGCAGCGGGCTCAGCAGGGCGTAGAAGCTGCGCTCGTCGGTGGCAAACGGCACGCGCTGGCTGCCGCTCTCCTCGAACCAGGACAGCCCCGCGAAGCCGCGGAAGCGTCCGCCGCCGTCGAAGTTCAGGCGCAGCTCCTGGCTGGTCTGGCGGCCCTGGGCGATCTCGGCGAACTCCAGCACGTTGACCTGTGAGCCGTCGGCATCGAACTCCTCGGTGGAGTCGAACTCGCGCCAGCCGGTGATGGTGCTCAGGCTGAGGCTGTCGGTGAGCGGGAACTCGCCCAGCAGGGTGACGCCGCTGACGCTGCGGTCCAGGCCGAGCTCCTCGCCACGGTTCAGATCGGCCGGCGCGCGGAACACGTCGGTGGTGCCGCGACGGGTCGGGATGACATTGCTGCGGAAGGCGGTGCCGGGCGGCGCGTCCTTCTGGTGGTTGACGATCAGGTCCAGCCGCGACTGCTCGGCGATATCCAGGCCCAGGCTCAGGCGGAAGGCGTTGGTGTCGCGTCCGTTGAGATCACCGCCCGACAGGTTCTCGATGAAGCCGTCGCGGGCGTTGTGGAACATGGCGAATCGCATGTACAGCTTGTCGTCCGCGATCGGCGCGTTGACGTGCCCGCTGAAGTAGCTCTCCGAGTAGTTGCCCAGGCCGAAGCGCGCCTCGGCCGAGCTCTCGTTGCGGGCCTTGTTCTGGATCAGGTGCACCGCACCGATCTGTGCGCCGCGCCCGAACAGGGTGCCCTGCGGACCGCGCAGCACCTCGATGCGCTCGATGTCGAAGAACTCCACCACCGCGCCGCGCGAGCGGCTGATCGACACGCCGTCCTGGAACACCGACACCCGCGGCTCCACCTGCGACACGCCGCTGTCGGAGGTGATGCCGCGGATCACGAAGCCCGGATTGTTCGGGCTCTGCACCTGGGTCTGCAGACCGGGCACCACGCCGTTGATATCGGCGAAGTTGGAGATGTTGAGCTGGTCGAGGAACTCGCCGGACAGCGCAGTTATCGCGATCGGCACCTCCTGCACCTGCTGCTCGCGCTTCTGCGCGGTGACCGTGATGCGATCGAGTGCAACCGCGGCATCGGCGCTGTCCTGGGCCTGCACCACGGGCTGCAGCAGCAGGGCGAATGCAACCGCACTGGCCAGCGCGGCGGGACGGGGGGAGTGGCAGGGCATCGGGGCGATCCTCTTCTTGGCGGGTTGGAGCTCCCGCCGCAGCCGAAAGCCGGCGCGGCAGCGGAGCGAGCGCGCCACCTTGGCAAGTGAAGATTGCAGATCGATGAAAACCCTACGTCACGGTATGGTCATGTCGCCGCGCTTTACTCGCGGGTTTTCGCAGCCCCCGGACCCGTCATGCACAGCCCCAGTCGCCGCCGCTTCCTCACCACCACCAGCCTCAGCCTGGCCGCGCTGGCCGTGGCGGGCTGCGGGCGCGGTCCGGGGTCTGCGCAGGCGCCCACGGGCGCGGTCGCGGTCGACCGCGCGCTGTTTCCGCAGTCGGTGGCCTCGGGCGATCCGCGCCCGGATCGGGTGCTGCTGTGGACCCGGCTGGCCGGCCCCGCGCCGCTGCCGCCGGTGCTGCTGCAGGTCGCCGAGGCCGAGGACTTCGTGCAGCCGCTGTCCAGCCGCTGGCTGGCGCCCAGCGCAGACCACGACGGCTGCCTGCGCCTGCGCCTGACCGATCTGCAGCCCGGCCGCAGCTACCACTACCGCTTCGTGGTGGAGACCGCCGAGGGCTGGCGCAGCTCGCCCATCGGGCGCACGCGCACCGCGCCGGCCGCCGACAGCGAAACGCCGCTGCGCTTCGCCCTGCTGTCCTGCCAGGACTACGGCGGGCGCTGGTACAACAGCCTGCTGCCGCTGCTGCAAGAGGAACTCGACTTCATCCTGCACGTCGGCGACTTCATCTACGAGACCGCCGGCGATCCGCAGTTCCAGAGCGACAGCCCAGGGCGCCGCATGCTGTTCGACGACCTCGAAGGCGCACTTCGGCTGGGCAGCGCCGAGCGTCCCTATTACGCCGCGCGCTCGCTCGACAACTACCGCCAGCTGCACCGCACCGTGCGCACCGATCCGGTGATCCAGGCCCTGCTGGAGCGCGCGCCGCTGGTGGCGATCTGGGACGACCACGAGTTCGCCGACGACAGCTGGCAGGACGTAGCCACCCACTTCGACGGCCGCGTCGACGAGCGCGACCGCGAGCGCCGCCGCAACAGCGAACAGGCCTGGCTGGAGTACATGCCGGTCGACCTCGACAGCCTGGATGCGGACGGCGCGGTGCCGCCGCGCGAGGCGCTGTTCCCGCAGCTGCGGATCTGGCGCGGCCTGCGCTTCGGCCGGGTGCTGGACCTCGCGCTCACCGACAGCCGCAGCGAGCGGCCGGACCATCTGGTGCCCGAAGACGCCTTCCCGGGCGAGGTGCTGTACGACGAGGCCGATCTGCGCACGCGGCTGCCGGCGCTGGGCATCGACTTCGCCCAAGTCGAGGACAGCCTGCTGCCCTACATCGACCTCGACGATGCCGCGCACGCGGCACTCAAGCCCGCCCTGGTCGGCCTGCTGACCGCAGGCTATGCGGGCGAAGGCCTGCCGGCAGCAGAGGCCGCGACGCGCGCAGAGGCGGCCGCGCGGGGCCGGATCGCCCTGCCGGTGCTGGCCGCCCTGCTGCAGCGCTGGAACGCCAGCGCGCCCGAGGCGCTGCGCGCGCCGGTGCCGCCGCCGGAATCGGCGCTCGGCCGCGGCCTGGCCTGGGCCAGCCTCGGCAAGACGGCCCTGTTCAGCAGCGTGGGCGCGCGCTACTTCGTGGTGCAGGCGCCCTGGCAGGCGCTGGCGGCGCTGCGCGGCGCGCAGGACTCGCCGCTGTCACCGGCGCAGCGCGACTGGCTGCTGCAGCGCCTGCAGGGCTCGGACGCGGTCTGGAAGGCGGTGGCGAGCTCGATCTCCTTCACCCCGATCGAGCTCGACCTGTCGCTGCCGGCGCTCGGCGCACCGGCCCTGCTGGCGCGACGCTTCCTGCTCAACGTGGACCACTGGGACGGCTTCCCGCAGGCGCGTCGCGAACTCATCGAGGCTTTCGACGCGGCCGGCGGCGCGGTGCTGCTGTCCGGCGACATCCACGCGGCGTTCGCCACCCAGCACAGCGCGCGCTGCTTCGAGCTGACCACGCCGGCGGTGTCCAGCACCACGCTGGCCGACATCCTCGGCCGCGAGGTCGAGCGCGACCCCGCCACCGCCGAGGTGGGCCGGCGCATGGTCGAGCAGCTGGATGCCCTGATCGTGCACGGCGACCCGCGCGTGGCGCTGTCGCGCACCCGCGAACATGGGGTGGTCGTCGTCGAGGCCGACCTGCAGGGCCTGCGCGCGCGCTTCCTGTGCCAGCCGCCGACCGCCAACGGCGAACGGCTGTACGAGACCCCTGACGCGGTGCCGGGCCGCCGCGAGCATGGCTTCGAGGTGGATGCCGACAGCCGCACCCTGCGCAAGCTCTGAGCCACCCCGCACTTCCGGGGGATGGCGGCGCGGCCGCCGGCATCGCAGCATCGGCGTCCACACCGCACCGGAGCCTGGCCATGCGTGGATCGATCCTGCCGTGGGCGTTCGCCCTCCTCCTCGCCGCCGCCACGCCACTGGCGGCTTTCGAGGTGGAGGAAGCCAGCCTGGCCGAACTGGCCACCGCGCAGGCCGAGGGCCGTGCCACTGCGCAGGACTTGGTGCGCGCCTATCTCGACCGCATCGAACGGCTCGATCGCCAGGGCCCGGCGCTGAACTCGGTGATCGAGCTCAATCCCGATGCGCTCGAAATCGCCGCCGCGCTGGATGCCGAGCGCGCCGAGGGCCGCGTGCGCGGGCCGCTGCACGGCATCCCCGTGCTGCTGAAGGACAACATCGACACCGCCGACCGGATGCAGACCTCGGCCGGCTCGCTGGCCCTGGTCGGCACCCCGGCGCTGACCGACAGCACGGTCGCCGCGCGCCTGCGCGAGGCGGGCGCGGTGATCCTGGGCAAGACCAACCTCAGCGAGTGGGCCAACTTCCGCGGCCGCCGCAGCAGCAGCGGCTGGAGCAGCCGCGGCGGCCAGACCCGCAATCCCTACGCGCTGGAGCGCACGCCCTGCGGTTCGTCCTCGGGCAGCGGCGTGGCCGCCGCCGCCAGCCTGGCCGCGGCCACGGTCGGCACCGAGACCGACGGCAGCATCGTCTGCCCCTCGGCGGTCAACGGCGTGGTCGGCATCAAGCCCAGCATCGGCCTGGTCAGCCGCGCCGGCATCGTGCCGATCAGCGAAAGCCAGGACACCGCCGGACCGATGGCGCGCACGGTGGCCGACGCCGCCCTGCTGCTGCAGGCGCTGGTGGGCGCGGACCCGCGCGACCCGAGCACGGCCGAAGCCGCCGAGCACGTGCAGGACTACGTCGCCGCGCTCGACACCGATGCCCTGCGGGGCGCGCGCATTGGCGTGGTGCGCCAGCTCTCGGGCTACCACGCCGGCGTCGATGCCGCGTTTGAGCAGGCGCTGGCGGCCCTGCGCGAGGCCGGCGCCGAGCTGGTCGACCCGGTGCCGCTGCCGACCCGCAGCGAGGCCGCGCAGGCCGAGTTCACCGTGCTGGTGCATGAGTTCCGCGACGGGCTGAACGCGTATCTCGCCGGCCGCGAAGGCGTGCCGGTGGGCTCGCTGGCCGAGGTCATCGCCTACAACCGCCTGAACGCGGCGCAGATCCTGCCCTGGTTCGGCCAGCAGCTGCTGGAGCAGGCCGAGGACAGCGGCGGAATGGCGGCCGATCCCTATGTGGAAGCACGCGCCAAGGCGCGCCGCCTGGCCGGCGCCGAAGGCATCGACGCGGCCCTGGCCGAGCATGGCCTGGATGCGCTGGTGGCACCCACCACCGCGCCGGCCTGGCCGGTGGACTGGGTCAACGGCGACCACTACCTGGGCGGCAGCGCCGGCATGGCGGCGATTGCCGGCTATCCCAACATCACGGTGCCGATGGGCCAGGTCCACGGCCTGCCGGTCGGGCTGTCGATCTTCGGCGCGAAGTTCAGCGAGGCGCGGCTGATCGGCCTGGCCTACGCCTTCGAGCAGGCCACCCGCGCGCGCCGGCCGCCGACCTATGCCAGCGGGCTGCCGGGCGGAGTGGCCGCTACACCCTGAACTCGTTGCTCGCGGACGCGCTCGCTACACTGTCGCGATGCCCGAACCGCAAGCATTCTCCCGCAGCCTGCTGATGCCGCCGCACTGGCCCGCCTGGGCGGGGGTCTGGGCCCTGCGCGCGATGGCGCGCCTGCCCTGGCGCTGGCAGCTGCGGCTGGGCCCGATCCTTGGCCGCGGGCTGATGCGGCTTGCCGGCGGCCGACGTCGGGTGGCCCAGCGCAACCTGGAGCTGTGCTTTCCGGCGCTGGATGCCGAGGCCCGCGCGGAACTGCTGCGTGCGCATTTCGAGGCGCTGGGCTGCGGCGCCTTCGAGTTCGCCCGCGCCTGGTTCGGCGCCGAGGCGCCCTGGCGCCAGGGCCTGGAGATCGAGGGCCTGGAGCACCTGCGCGCGCTGCAGGCGCAGCGTCGCGGCGTGCTGCTGGTGTCCGGGCACTTCACCACGCTGGAGGCCTGCGGGCGGCTGCTGACCAACGAGATCGCGCTGGCCGGCATGTACCGCGAGCACGACTCGCCGGTGCTGGAGCGCGCGGTGCTGGCCGGCCGCCTGCGCTATGCCAGCCGCATGTTCACCCGCGAGGAGCTGCGCGCGGCGATCCGCCACCTCAAGGGCGGCGGCGCGCTGTGGTACGCGCCGGACCAGGACATGCTGGGCAAGGACACGGTGTTCGCGCCTTTCTTCGGCCTGCCGGCGGCGACGATTACCGCCACCCACCAGCTGGCGCGGCTGTCGGGGGCGGCGGTGGTGCCCTTCTTCCATCGCCGCGAGGGCGCGCGCTACCGGCTGCGGATCGGCGCGCCGCTGGCGGATTTCCCGAGCGCCGACGTCGAAGCCGACACCGCGCGGGTCAACGCCGCCATCGAAGCCATGGTGCGCGAGGCGCCGGCGCAGTACCTGTGGGTGCACAAGCGCTTCAAGCGCCGCCCCCCGGGCGAACCGCCGCTGTACTGAACCTAGATTCCGCAGTTGACCGCTTCCGACTTCGAGCAAACCTTTGATGCAGTTTGAGTTTGCCGCCATGACCAGCCCTCCCCTCGGGGGAGGGCCGCTACGCGCCCGATAGCACGCCTGGCCGGCCGTCTGCCTGCGTTGCGCCTCCTTGCAGGTGGCCAACCTGCGCGTCGTCGCGCCTTGCCAGCCGACCGGCCAGGCGCTGTCGGGCGCGTTCAACTGCGGAATCTAGGCTGAAGCAGCGCCGGGTCGGCGACGGATTCCGGGGCCACAAAGAACGAAGCCCGCTTCGTGATCCACGAAGCGGGCCTCTCCCTCCCCAGGGTTCGCGGCGGACGTCTGCTTGGCGCCGCAACCGCGGGGCCGACTTTAGACAAGACCTTAACGCGCATGCACGCTGCACTGCACGATGGCGCGCAGCTCACGAGCCGCGGCGCAGCCGCGGCGTCAGCTGGCGCAGCCGCCCTTCGCCCAGCAGGCGTTCGAAATCGGCCCCGCGCAGCGCTTCCGGCAGCGGATCGCCCGGCTTGAGTTCCAGCTTCAGGCCGACCACCTGATTGCGGCCCAGGGCCTTGGCCCGGTAGAGGGCGCGGTCGGCCAGCTCCAGCGAGAGCTGCCAGTCATCGGCCAGCTGTGAAAGAGCGGGATGCAGGCTGACGCCGATCGATGCGCTCAGGCGCAGCCGCTGGCCACCGAGCGTGTCGACCTCCAGCGCCGCGAGCGCGGCGCGCAGCTGTTCGGCTTCGTCCAGTGCCGCGCTCAGGTCGAAGCCCGGAAGCAGCAGCAGGAACTCCTCGCCACCCCAGCGCGCAAACCGCGCCCCCACCGGCAGGCGCTGCCGCAGCAGGGCCGCCACCTGCACCAGGGCCTGGTCGCCGGCAGCGTGGCCGTGGCGGTCGTTGAGCGCCTTGAAGTGATCGAGGTCGACCAGCAGCAGGGCATAGCTCGGCCATTCCGACAGCAGGTGCAGCGCGGCGCGGCGGTTCGGGGCGCCGGTCAGCGCATCGGTGCGGCTTTCTTCCAGGAGGGCCGCATTGGCGCCGCGCAGTCGATCGTTGGCGCGGGCGAGCGCCTCGGTGCGCTCGCGTACCGAGGCCTCCAGAGCGGCGCGACGACGCGCTGCGACCTGCAGGGTAGTGCGCCAGGCCAGGGCGAACAGCAGCAGCACCGCCGCCAGCGCCACCAGCTGCAGATCTCGACGCTCTGCCCAGCGCGGCACCACCTCCACCGGCAGCAGCGGCGCCGGGTGCCAGTCGCGGCCCGGGAAACGCCCCTGCAGCTCGAAGCTGTAGCGGCCCGGCGGCAGCCCGGTGAACACTGCGGTCTGATCGATCGGCGAGGTCCAGTCGAGCGAGTAGCCGCGCAGTCGGTAGCGGAACTCCACCTCGGCGGCATGCCGCAGGCTGATGCCGGCCAGGGCCAAGCGGAGGTCGCGCTGGCCATCCTGCAGGCGCAGGGCGGCGGGGAAGTCGATGCTTCCGGCACCGGTTTCGGCGCGTTCGACGCGCAGCCCGGGCGCGGCCGGCGCCTCGCGCACGCGCCGGGTGTCGAGCTCGATCAGCCCATTGGTGGTCGGGTAGTGCAGGCGGCTGCCCAGGCGCGCGCTGCGCGCATGCCCGCCGCCGTTGCAGCAGCCCATGCGCTGTTCGCCGCGGGCACGGTTGACCGCCCGGATCACCACCTCGGGCTCCAGGCCCAATGCCGGGTCGGGCTCCAGCAGGCGCGCCAGCGGCAGCCGGTAGGCGCCGTCGTTGGTGCTGACATACACATGCCGCCCGACCAGATCGAAGGTCCAGGCGTTGTCCGAAGGCAGTCCGTGACTGCGATCGAAGAAGCGCAGTTCACCGCGACGGTACAGGGCCAGGCCCTTGTCCAGCGTGGTCAGCAGCAGGCCGTCACCACCGAGGACGCCAATGCTGCTGATGAAGGCGCGGTCGAGCGGATCGGCCCAGTCCGGCTGCCGCCAGATGCCGCGCTCGAGGCTCCGCATACCACCCTCGGTGCCGATCAGCAGGCCCTCCTCAGGCAGCGCCAGCAAGCTGCGGATGCGTGCCTCCGGCGTGCCTGGATGGGCATCGACGCGCTGCAGTTCGCCCTGCCGCCATCGCCACAGCCCCTCGAGCGTGCCGATCCACAGCGCGTGTTCGGACTCGGCGAAACTGGTGACCTGCAGCCCCTGCAGCGCCGACAGCGCGGGCTCCGCGACAACGCGCGCCCCGCGCGCGGGCCGTGCGGCGTCGGGCCCTGGCTGCAGCCAGGCCAGACCGCCGCGCGTACCCAGCCAGACCCGCCCATCGGCGTCGCGATGAAGGCTGTAGACGGACGCATCCGGGAGCTGCTCGGCGCCGGCGATGAAGCGGAACCCGTCCTCGGCGCGCCAATGCTCCAGACCCCCGTTGCTGCCGACCCAAAGCCCGTCCGCGCCGTCGTCCAGCAGCGCCCACAGCAGCGGGTCGCGCAGGCCCTGGCGGCGGCTGGCCACGCGCAGGGCCGAGTCGCTGATGCGGATCAGGCTCTCGCGCTGGCTGCCCAGCCACAGGTCACCGTCACGGTCTTCGAAGATCACGTGCAGCCAGGGCCGCTCCATCAGGTCCAGCGGCTCCACCCGCTCTTCGCTGCCGTCCGGCCGCAGGCGCCGCAAGCGCTCGATGCTGGCCGCCCACAGGTTGCCATTGCGATCGGCGGTGAGCGTGGCCACGGTGTCCTCGGCGAGGTCGGGGAGGATCCGCTCGAACGCGCCGGACAACGGGTCCAGCAGCCAGACCCCGCGCCGGGTGCCGACCGCGATGCGACCCTGCCAGGGCGCCAGCGCGAGCGCGCGCAGCTCCGGCTCGGGCAGGTCGAAGCGCCGCGCCTCGCCGCCCTGCAGCCGCCACAGCGCGGACTCGCCGCCCGCCCACAGGGCTGCGGTTGAATCGATCGCAAGCGCATGCAGGGACTCGCCAGGCAGATGCGCCGGCTCGCTGTGGGCGGGGGCGCGCAGGCCGTCGACGGTGGCCGCCCACAGGCCGCCCTGCCATTCGACCAATGCGCGCACCGACAGCGGGCCGTTGGCCACCGGCACCTCCTCGAAGCGCCCCTCGCGCTGGCGCAGCAGCCCCCGCGCAGTGGCGAACCAGATCGCCCCATCGGCGGCGGCCAGGCTGTCCACCGGCATGCTGAGGTCGAGCCCCGTGTTGCCGCGGTTGAACACGTGGAAGCGCCGCCCGTCGAAGCGGGTAATGCCGTTCTGGGTGCCGACCCAGAGGTAGCCGGCATCGTCCTGCGCCAGGGTCAGCACGGTGATCTGCGGCAGGCCATCCTCGGCCGTCCAGCGCTCCAGCAGGTAGTCACCGAAGCGGGTGCCCGGGTCCAGGGCCCAGGCCGGCAGCGCCAGCACCAGTGCAAGCAGCAGCACGCAGCCCCGGCACAGCCGGAGGGCGCGCGGAATCAGCGGCGGCGAGGCCCGGTCCATCATCCTAGATTCCGCAGTTGGCCGCTTCCGACTTCGAGCAAGCCTTTGATGCCGCTTGAGTTTGCCGCCATGGCCAGCTCTCCCCTTGGGTGAGGGCCGCTACGCGCCCGATAGCACGTCTGGCCGGCCGTCTGGCTGCGTCGCTCGGCCGCTTCGCGGCTACGCCCTCGGCCACTTGCGCGGCTACGCGGGACTGTGTCCCGACGCTGCGCTAGGTCCTCCTTGCAGGTGGCCAAGCTGCGCGTCGTCGCGCCTTGCCAGCCGACCGGCCAGGCGCACTCTCGGGCGCGTCCAACTGCGGAATCTAGGATCATCCGGGAACGCGATGCAATCGACGTGCCCTGCGTCGGTTCGGGGCATTGCGGCGGCCTGCGGTTACCATGTGCGCCCTCTCAAGCCTGGCGGGATGCGCCGCGTGAACCTCCCCGATTACCCCTTCGAGCCGCTTCGCTTCGATCGTGGCGACGGCATCGAGATGAGCTACCTGGACGAGGGCACCGGCCCCGCCGTGGTCATGGTGCACGGCAATCCGACCTGGTCCTACTACTATCGCCATCTGGTGCTGGCCCTGCGCGGCAGCCACCGCTGCATCGTCCCCGACCACGTCGGCATGGGCCTGTCGGACAAGCCCGACGACAGCCGCTACCGCTACACCCTGGACAGCCGCATCGATGACCTCGACCGGCTGCTGGCGGCCGTCGAGCCCGAGCGCCCCGTGACCCTGGTGCTGCACGACTGGGGTGGACTGATCGGGCTGGGCTGGGCGCTGCGGCATCCGCAGCGGGTGGTGCGCCTGGTGCTGGCGAACACCGCCGGCTTCACCATGCCGGCCGACAAGCGCCTGCCCGGCCTGCTCAAGCTCGGGCGCGACTCCAGCCTGGGCAGCCTGCTGATCCGCGGCTTCAACGCCTTCTCCGCCGGCGCGACCCGGCTCGCGGTGAAGAAGCCGATGCCGGCGGCCGAGCGCCGCGCCTTCACCGCGCCCTACGACAGCTGGGCCAACCGCATCGCCACCCTGCGCTTCGTGCAGGACATACCGCTGGGGCCCAAGGACCCGGCCTGGGCAACCGTGGCCGAGATCGGCCGGCGCCTGCCGGAGTTCGCGGACCGCCCGGCGCTGCTGCTCTGGGGCATGCAGGACTTCGTGTTCGATCACACCTGCCTGCGCGAATTCCGGCGCGCCTGGCCGCAGGCGGAGGCGCATGAGTACGCCGGGGCGGGCCACTACGTGCTGGAAGACGCCCGCGCCGAGGTGGTGGCCGCGGTCAAGGGCTTCCTTGCGGCGCATCCGCCGGAGCGCTGAGAGCGTGTGAAAAAACCCAGACGCCGTCGCGAGGGCGTCGCTGGGCGTTCGTGGCAAAGCGCGGTACGTGAATCCAATGAGGTCAGGTGGAGCGGTGACCGCAGGATTCGCGTAGCGCGCTGC
>JARWLF010000042.1:0-52306 GCA_029853055.1 Scenedesmus sp. KT-U | reverse complement strand
GCTGCCTGGTTTTTCTGGACACCAGCCTGGTAACCACAAGTCCCAGCCTGATATGTCATGTGCTAGGCTGGTGAGCACGTTAGTGAAAGTGGGGTTCCGTTCGTAGGGCATGTGCTGTTACTGTGGTGGATTTTATTGGCTCCACCATCTTGAAGTTTGACTCCACGACAGCTGTAGTGGCTGCAGCTGTTGCATATGCAACCGCGCATCTGTGATACATGTGATCTACTTGGCGGCATGTTGTATAGTGTGCCAAGATGTTCCACAAGTGCACCTGCCACCGCAAAGGAACACAGCACTTCATGTAACAGCTGTCTCTACTGACAGTTTGGTCGCTTGCACCAGTCGTGCAGCTGACAGTATACTAAGTAGTAGTCTTTATTGTGATCGTCAGCTTTAAAGCTGTTACAAGAAATTTCTTGTAACTGTCGTTCTGCAAGTTGAACACCGAATAGTTCTTGGGAGACATGCAAGCCTTACTTGATGATGTGATGGTTGCAGGAGTAGAGCACCTCACCGCAAGGTCCCAGGCTCCGTGGCTGCACACCTGCATATCGATTATGCATCCAGTACAACCGGTAGGTCCTGAAGGGCGTGTGCACCTCGTCGCCACGCAATGAAGTTCACTGCACTGCGGCCGCAGCCTGGCAGTGCAAAGTACCACTGGTGATTCGCACAAGCATGTGAAGCCCCAGTGCTCATACCGTCTGAGGATGGCTCCTCTGATGAGCAGAAGCAGCCCAAGCTGCCAGACCTGCAGTGGCTGGTGCCACGTGGTGCCGCACGTCGGACGTAATCTCGAGATGGTTGCCACACGCAATTAGCAGCCTGCCTGGCAGGCAATGAAAATAAATATCATACTACTATAAGCTGGACTTTTTGGTGAGTAGGAGATTTTCCTTAAGAGGACCAAGCCGCTGACGCAGTCAGTGACTTTCGTTCAGCACAGGGTTACTGGACCACCAGACCACATGTCACATCTTATAGCACAGACGAAGACCTCAGCAGGGAGGCACCTCTCACATATGTTGATGCCAATCAAACTCTCAGTATTGTGCAACCGCATAAAGCCATTGCATTCAAAACTTTTGATGCCGCTGGTGTCACAAATCATTCACAGTGTCCTCTTCTTGCAGTTCCAAGGCACGGCCACTCTCGCTGCTATAGCACATTGCGCAGTTATCTGTTCACCTGTATTACTCAGGTCTATGATCACTGTACGCCTTCCATCCGTTGTTATCAACCTTGTGTGCATAAGTCAACAGACTTCATGGTTTCAAACCATGTTGGCAAACAGAAATCATCCACGTTGGCAACATGTGTTGCCAGGCTATCATACGACGGCTGTGCCTGGTACACAAACAATCACTACTTTTTGCGGACATGTTGCACAGTGAAAGTGCTATCAGGCAAACAAAACCACAGGAACAACCTAATACACTACCACAAGTCAAGATGCAAGAACACATTGATGACTCACAGTGACTGCTTTGATGTAGTTGTCATGGGCGCTACTATGACACATCACTACATGCACCAGATGCCACCACTTCTACAATACCAAAGAACCAACAAGGACTCCTCCACAGTGCCCATCACACCTTAAAGCATTTTTGCAGCGATGAACATGCACTGCTTGGCACAGCATCCAGGAAAATCCTCACTGCTGCATTGCTGCATTTGCCGAACCCCCTGAGCTCATGCAGATTGCGCAACTTTGTGAGATACAGCAGACCAGTGTCAAGTGCCTCAGGTTCCACCTCACGGGTTGACATTGACAGGTGGGTCAGCCCTTGCAATCTGGCAACAACAGGCATCAGACACTTGAAGTCCTGAGCAATAATATCATTCTGAAGTTGCAGATGCTGCAACTTTGTCAACTCCAACAAGACTGCAGTGACCACACTGCCGTCCAGGTACTGGTGTGGATGATAACCAAGATAAAAATCCAAGTAAGTCAATGCATTCAGGGTAGCAAGATGCAACATGTCAACCTGTTTGTACTCTACCAGTCTGTCAACATTGAGTATGAGACTCGCCAGGCCCTTGAGCTGCGTCAGCGCCTGGCATATGCTACCATGGGCAACCTCAACCTCTTGAAGAGGTACATCATCTTCGTCTTCGTACAAACAGCGTCTGAGAGTCAGGTTGGTCAACCTGATCAAGTTGCTGACTGCTGCCAACAAACTTGTCAGCTGTACTGTTGAAATACCTCCACCAAAATCGAGCTCCAACTCCTTCAAGTGCAGTAGCTGTCCCCACGCTGGCACTGCCGTCAAAGCACTTGTGACACTGCAGTAACGGAGCTTGATGGTCTGTAAGTGCTGCATATGCCTCAGCAATAACAAGTCATGGGGTTGGTCATCCGAGAACAGATAAAGCTGATTCAGCTGTCCAAGGGATGTGATCCTGAATGCTGACATGGCGGCACCAGAACAGCTGATTTCCAGCTGTGACAATCGTTCTGGCAAGACTGAGACGCCATCCGACTCATCAACATATATCGACAGCTGCTGCAGGTTGGTAAGGTGAGACAGGTTGAAAGTTACAGGAGCGCTGGAGTTCCAGACTTCTAAGTTCAAGTTCTGAAGCTGTTGAGGCAACAAACTCAAGCCATCTGTGGTATAAGACCCATTCAAATGCAACTCTGTCAGTTGATCAGCTGCTTGACATTGGGGAATAAAACTTCAGGTATCGCAGTTGATAAACTCTCTGAGACAATCTGCAAGCTCCTGAGTTCCTTGAGCCTGCTAAACACCTCTGATATTATTGGTTGCACCGTTTTGAGGTCTGTCAACTTCAGCTCTGTTAGGCTTGCTGCTGGCAAAGCTGACAGCAGTTGTGGGCTTGCCGTGTCACACTCAAAGGATTGCAGCCAAGATGGCAGCGTTAGCGCTGCGCCCTGTGACTGATGTGCACGGTTGTCTGATGCATTTCTTGGTATCGACCTGTGTGCTGCTCCTGCAGCCTTCAGGCCCAAGATCAGCAAGTTATGTGCCATCTTGTGTCTGCTGTCTTCTTTGCTGCTGAGAGCCGGGCTGTTGATCTTTAGGCTGTGTATAACGCCAGCGTACATGAATATCCAGGAAGAAAACCTTATCAGCTCAACAATGTCTGCTTCAAAGTCTCTGCCATCTCGACTGTTAAGGCTTCTTACATATGCTATGGCTGTATGACCAGCGCTGCATTGTTGGACAGCTTCTTTCCAGTCCTTGCAGACCTGCGTTAGTCTGCATATATCCTGCTGGTCTAGGTTTGCTGCTACCGGGTGCTGCAAGACCACTGACAAGCCATGTTGACGCATTGCCTGCAGGGGAGGGCAGCGAGGCATGTGTCTGTGAGCGTATGCATGCAATGGGACGTTCTACGTGAACGACAAGCTCGCTATGCGAGCGCAGTAAGCTTGTACAACACAGAATTTGCACTGCAGTACTACTCATGCCCTTGCATGAGTACCCAGGAGTCATGAAATGCGTTCAAGCAGGGTAATATCCTACTTGGCTCATTGTTGACGTGGTTTGGTGCTCCAGTAACGCAAACAGCGACAAGCGCGGAATTGCTTCTATCCGTGACTTCCTGCCGTCTGCCTGACAAGCTGCTGTGTGCAAAACTTTGTCCAAAAGCGTTAGGAGAGACTGAGTCTTGCCAGTGAGAGTGTTCGCGGGTTGAAGAGGTGACATGTTTGGGTGAGCTGCCTCGGCGGGTTCTGCTTAGAATGCACGTATCCACTCTCGCCTGCCTCGAGGATTCATCATGTTACGAAACACGCTCTGGTGTGTCATGTGGCTGTGACACTCGGCGCTTGTAGCTGTTGGGCTAGCTCGCCGCTGTCCAAATGTTCTGGGTTAGTCCCATGGCGTGCCTGAGCTGCCAGCCTGGCGAGTGCGCAGTGGCTAGCACACCACACAGAGTGGAAAGCACCGTATATGATACCTGCAGTAGACTCAGTCCTCAAGAAATGTATGTCCCTGAATAACAACATTGCTGACATGACCCTACTCTGGCAGGCACCTTCGACGCTCCAAACCTGCACTGCTTGGTAAACCAACGAGAAGGGTCTGATAGCTGCTTTGCTGCATCTTTCATACCCTGCAGCTCATGTAGACCGTGCAACTTGTTGAGATCTACATACAAGTGTAATTCAAGGGTCCATGCAAATTCCTGATAGCTCAAGATGCATCTTTTTTCTGCAGTTTGTCAATGCCAGGCATCAGCTCCTGGGCACTAATGTCATTTGTGAGTTGTAGATGAACTTTGTCAAACTCACCCACACTGCGGATAATACGCTGGTGTTCAAAGAATTTCCAAAAGATAGACTCAATCCAGTTGAGCAAGTCAGGTTGGCAGTATAGAACATGTCAACCTGCTTGTACCCACCCACACTGCAAACAGATAGTGTGAGACTCATCAAGGCCTACGCACAAAGCTAAGGGGACTAAGTAAAAACAAAGTAGCTACGCTCATAGAATATTTTTTCAAAAACAGAAAATCCACAGGCGTTGCATGGCTGTCGTCAGTCCGTGGTGCATTGCCGGTTTTGCACAACAACTAACTCACCATTGACTAGGGCAAAGCACACAGTCAATGGTGATTAAGTGCTTCTTACGGACACCCCCCCTACCAGAACAGTATAAATTTATATTTCTGGAGAGCAAAACTATACTTTGGTTTTGCCTAGCACAAGCACTGGGTTGCGCCACAAGCAACTGTGATAGCGGTTTCAGCATCTTCAGCATCGTTGAGGTCACCACTCAAAAGTTGATGCAGTCGATGGAGGAAAAGAGCTGACTGCTGCCAGTACATTAGCTAACTCTGTCGACAGATGACCACAACGTCGTGTTCATCCTGCAATACTTGAAGTCTGATTCCGGTTGCGATAGGTAGCTGTCCTTATAAAGGAGCTGCCTCCAATGTGTTTGTGACATACCGGTAACTTGGGCTGATAGAAGCTCAGCTTCTGCTATAACTGTAAGAGATATTGTGGTCTGTCATCTGTGCACATGTGCGGCTGCTTCAGCTGTGTTAGGCGTGTCAAACCGAATGCTGCTATTGTAGAATCAGAAAACCTGATGTCCAGCTGCTGCAGCTGTTTTGGCAGAATCAAGTTGCCTTCCAACTCGGTAACACTGACGTACAACTGCTGCAGACTGGTGAGATGAGCCACGGCGAAGGCAGCCGGGTCATTCTTGCGCTCAATGGAAAGCTCCAGCTCCACAAGCTGCCGGGCTAACACAACTAAGCCAAACCCAGTCATAAATGCCCACAAAGGCAATGACTTGAGTCCGCTTATCCTGTCAGCAACACACAACTCGTCGGCTGTTGTACACTTGTGTACATGCTATGCAACAAGCCTCCGGCGGAGAACAGAGTTGGAGACTGTGCATTAAGCTCGCTCAGACGCTGTACCACGGAGACTGTGAGGCGGATACGACCGATGATACGGTGGGTGCATCAGTTGAAACATTAAAATGATTACAAGGGTCAACTCCGCTAACAACTTTTGGCATCACAACTGCTGTCTCAAACGTAGGAAGCTGCTAGTGCAGTCCTTTCATACTACCAAACATTGCCATGTTGAAATGCAACAACTGCTAAAGCCTGCGCTGGTGAGCCGGAAGCTCTCAACAACCTCAAGCAACTTCTCAGCAACCCCCTCAATGTTGATCAACACAACAGCAACTTCTCAACTTCTTGACTATTGTCCAGGTGTGACTGTATTATCGTTGACAGGACTGCATATATCATGACAACATGCCATGTTGTATCATGTGACTATGATACAACACCATTTGCAGAGTCTAATCATAGTGGACTCCTGACTTGTTAGGCTAGACTATCTTCCGAAGCTAGCCGTTCAACCAGGCAACACACAACTGGCAACAGCATCGTATACTTTGTTTCAACAGCCAAAGGTTCTCAGATCATCTAGTGGCAGGCCGCACAATTGGTAATACTGTGTACTCAACAGCATGTGCAGCTTGCTAGCTGTCCACAACAGTCAACACATGCTCGTCACACTGGCTGTATGATAATCGGAAGCCCAGTGATAACTTGCCATGATGTCCTTGTACCACTGGCCGCAAGCACAGCACTCGCCCACATGCTTACATCTACTACTACTGCAGCCATCAACAACACATAGCACAAACATTGTGCCATCATGTGATCTCTGCTGGGCAGAGGACACTGTTGGTACTACCACATTATATCACCAGGCTGAAGGTCCTCAGTAGTTGGTCTCATCAAATCCACCACGTCTGCCAGCAGAACCATATCCCAGGCCCTCGCCACCAGTGTCCTCACCATAACTGCCACCAACAGTCTCAGAGGTCCTGCCACCACTAGCACCATAGCCTTCACCACCAACACCGCCACTGCCACCATAGCCAGAGCTGCGGCCACCAGCACCGTCCAAACCACCTTCATCGGACCTCAGACCCTCACTGCGCCTCTCGCAATCTGACCCACCATAGCCGCTCTTGTTGTAGCCTGAGCCAATGTTGCCGCCGCCGAACTCGGTATCTGTCTTGCCGTAGCCGCCGCCAGTGGTCAGGTCAGTTGAGCCGCCAAGGCCGCCGCCGCCGCCGACTGCACCTGTGGAGTAGCCGCCGGCGCCGCCGCCGGCAGAGCCGTACTCAGCAGCAGTACCGCTGCCAGACTTGTAGGTGTCACTGCCGTAGGTGTCAGTGTTGCCACCGGCGGATGATCTGCCGTAACCCTGTGCCCCTGTTCCTGCTGCTGATTCCTCATTGATGCCAGTGAGTGATGAGGACTTGTAGTCGCTGCCAGTGTTTCTGCCAGAGTTGTCATCTGACGAGGCGCCATAGCCGCCACCAGAGCTGTAGCCGCCGCCGGTGGTGGTGTCACCGGCAGCTGATGAGTCAAACTTGCCGGCAGCAGTGTTCAAAGTGTCACCGATGGCACCTCCTGCACCGCCAAATGCAGTATCTCCCTTGTCACCCAGGACTGACTGCTTCAAGGCCTCTGAGGACGCAAAAAAAATACAGAGCAGCAGCAATAGCAAAGGGTATGCAGGCTGTCGGTATCAAAGCAGAGTTTCTTGCCAAGAAAGTAGGTAGTACCTGTCTCACTCAGTTGCAGTTGTAACTAAGCCTGTCATGTGTGGCTTCATTGCCATATTGGTGCAAACAACAGCATGATTTCTTGGGAAAACTTGTTGCAACACTCTCAGCTGTTGCCACCGTGGTTGTTGACAGTTGCAGCATGCAAGCAACAGCCACTGAATGTGACTGCTTATCATTCGGAAGCACTGGCATGTTGCAGCATATTGTGTGAACTCGAGAGCCCCTCAGACTGTCACTTGAGGCTCATGAGCCAAGTTCTAGAGCATTGAGTGCTCACACAAGCAGCTCTCAGCCGTTATATGAGTCTTTTCTCAAGCGGCTGCGATCATAGTACCCACTCGTTGTGCTACTGTGCAACCTTGCATGCATGAGTTGTACCACCTCGATTAATATGAAGCCTCACCTGCTGCCTTGTTGACTTCTCCTCCTTCAAACACTCCGCCTTCCTTGTTATCTGCATGTGCATGCAACGTGAACAAGGGTCGGACAACGGGCCACGTTTGCAACCAGCGCAAACTTGCAGCAAGTGTACCGAGTGGGTCCGAGCGCCGACAAAGACTGCACACGCTCTGTTCAAACAGCAGCAAGGGCTCGATGACAATATGAGTGTTTGTTGGGCCAGTTTGTTGGTTGGTTGTGGATCGGGCCACAGCTGCGAAAGGCAGTCTGTGCAGAGATCCGACCGAGCGCGTGCATGAATACTGCTCTCCGCACTGTCAATCACCTACCTTTCTTCTCATCGCGATCTCCAAAGCCGAACACCATGGCTGCACTTTCAAGACGAGATGTGTAGCGCTTCTGGAAGTTGTTTCCGTTACGGGTGCAGGGTCAGTCCCTATCAAAAGATCTTTTATTTCACGACTGTGTCGGGCTGCGGCAATACTCACCGGGCTACCACTCACTAACTTGTGACCATATGCTTTTTGTAGTGTCGGGGATTCCTTGGGTCTGACGCCGATACAGTCAACTGACCACCCTAGGTGGCTTCCGCGTGTATTCTACCGTTGGTTGCCATCAACCATACGTTCCGTAGTTGCAATGTTACTATCAGCAAAGGATATAGGGTTCATCCAAGTCTCAACTATGGAGGCACATTGCCTGTGAACGCTTCCGGGTAACCGACCAACCGACCGACGCTCAACCACGTACGTCTGACTCTACTTGTGGAGGGATAGCAGATGGGGCCTTGTTGATCTGATTACCCGTCCGAGATACGGTCGCGTATTGAGGGAGTACATGAAAAGTCAACCGTATCTTGTTGCTAGTTGCCGTTGGTTGACCGGGTCAAACTTTGCTCAGGGGCCACTTTGCAGCACTGCTCACTTCAAGACCGGGTTTAACACTCTCAACTTTCAAGACCGCACTGCGGATGCGTCAGCCCCGTGCATTATCTTCTGGGACATCTGTGTACTATATGCCACAGCGGCCAGTGCATGCACGCACTATTGACATGCAACACAGTGTCACTGTGTCGAAGTTTACACTGTGAACGGTGCCCCTGAACATAGGTCACAAAGCTTAGTGCACTGAACAACAGGGACACCTGTGCGATCTCTGGCAGAAACAATGGGACTCACGCCTGCAGCAGCCTGCTGGGGCGGCCCCAGCAACTGTCAATAATGAAACAATGGACTCTTGAACATGTAGCCAAACACACATCCGACTTGGTCAACAGCGCTACGGCTATGCTGGCCAAACATACATTCAATGCGGCACTTGAATTCATGGTGGCCGCATGTAGCTGCTACTACAGTGTACCACGCCTTCTACAAGTAGTCAACCATAACCTTCACTGTGATCATATCGCTCAAGATCTCACTGAAGCGCTTGACTAGCCCATCAACAGCTGTGCACTCTGCAGCTATCTTCACGAATACCTGGCTCAGCTGCAGACCACTAGCAGCAGTGTGATACTGGCCGCCTGCTGCTGTTGCCATGTTGCTCAACAAAGTCCCTCCACTGCCCATGTAACCCCCAAAGGCAATTGTATGCACCTGCAGATTCATGGTCTGATACCTGGAGTACAACTGCTGCATGGCGCCAACTGCCCGACCAATATTGTCACAACCATCTGACATGAAAACCAGGATAGGGGTAAGGCCTGGTTGTGTGGAAGCTATCAAGCCGTCGCATGCTGATAGCGCAGGTGCAAAGCATGTGCCACCAAATATGCCTTGAAAAGACCTTGGAGCAGATGTTACTGGCTGCTGCCTGATAGCTACTGAGGGCCGATCGCTGAACACCACAACTGAAACAGTGTCGCCACTGCATTGGTCACTTGTACGACGGTGTAGCAGTTGCTGATAGGCAGTTGTAAGCTCCTGCCATGGCCTCCCACTCATGGAACCTGATGCATCCAGGCAGAAGATAAAGTGGAATGCATTTGCCGGCTGCCTGTTGCTGTCAAACAGAGGCTCACAGGAAAGCACCCGGTCCTCTACTTGGCAGTCATAGTGAGTGCGCATAGTTGCTGCTGTCTTGTCAAGCTTCTGAGCCTTGACTGGCATCATCATCAGGTCGATCTGTTGCTGCCTGAGCTGCAGCATCACTGATGACACATCACAGCCAGCTGATGGGCTACCGGATGGGTAGGCATCCATTGGGTCATCGTTACAGTCTCTGCAGGTTGGTGGTCAGACAACACACATGTTGTAGTCAGCCGGGTTCTTTGGTTATTTGCATTGGCGGAACACAGTGTTGATTCCTCACTACTCAGGATTATGAAAACACTGCTGTCTTGAGGGGAGAGATTAGCTCATAACATACATGCTGCTCTATTATGGGGGCCTGCCACAGCCAACATAAACACACCTGCCATGAGCTGGCGAGTCTGCAATAAGGATCAAGAATCGCGCCTTAGCTTGCCAGTCCAGATGGCCTGCTGCTGACAATGCAGCCATCATGTCCTCGGGTTCATCTCCACCTCCCTGAGCATTCAGTGTCTTCACCTGAGAGCAGCAATAAGTCGAATGATGATGAAGTTCAGAACGACCTACACCACCATAATGATGCAGGAGTGACGGCCCATACATACCAAGTTGGCGCAGACAATCTACAAGCTTTATGCAACGTAATGCATTCAACAAAATCGCCAGATCTTGTCCAGCTACATCTCCAAAGGTACCAACTGGCAACAAGCAGTGTTCTACAGCCTGGTACATTCGTCTTTTAGCACTGGTCACGTTGCAGACAGGACGCACACCTGGCTTTGTTGTCAGGAGCAAGTACTCACCATATTGACCAGCTCCTTGCTATCTTCTGTGAAGTCCAACTCCTGCAGCTGCTGTGCATCTCCAACATCTCTGTAAGCTACCAAACTCCAGCGTACATGTACAGTGATATCTTGGCACTTCTCCTCGATCTTCGGCATCAACCCATCAGCAATAGCCTGAATTTGTGCCTTACATGCCTCAATCCAGCCCGACATGCTCCCGGTTACATCCAAGCAGAAGCACACATCTACACTCATGTCATCTGGCTGAGCGTGGATGAGCTTCGCCTCCTTGTGCCTGCTGATCTGCTTCACCAGGTCACCAAAGAAGCTTCTCTGCTGCTGCAAAGCTTCAGCTACTGTAGCAGCTGCTCCAGACATCACAGGCATATACTCGCTCCAGTCCTCACCCACTGCCGAGGAACTGAGAGCAGCAGCTGCACCTGATGCCATATCATCGTCAGCATACAGGGCCTGCAGTGCATCTGGCAGGACTGCTGGCAGAGCAGCTGCAGCCCACTTGTGATAGCATACAGGCACATGGGAGCGGTCAAAGCCTACAGACAGACCCACAACATCCACCCCTGCTTGTTCTGCTTCTTGTAGGGCAGATGCCAAGCCAAGACCGCTTGTGCCATATCCGTCTGTGATGACAAAAACCTTCTTTGCTGCTCTGCTGTTACTGCTGTTGAGCATAGCTATTGCTGCTTGGATGGCTGAGGCATCCATGGAGGCGTGGTGCTGATCTGCAACATGACGGACACCCACAAGCAAGATGACATACTGACCAGGCTTAGCAGCCATGCGTGCCTGTGACTGCCCGTAACGGTCATGTATACTATGCCCATGCCATCTGACAAAGCTTGCATGACGATATTGCTACGAGATGTGCAGACCATGCTACTACGACAACAGCGACTCAACACTACTGGTGGTGCAATACTGCCGACACAGCATACATGATGGTTCCTGTGCTCGACAGACCCAGCAGAAACCAACCTGTTGCACAGTTCACATTCTCCAAAAGCGCCAGCTGAGCAGACTGGTCCCAAGGAGTGTCAGCTGCTTTGATGAGGACAGGTGCAGCTGCAAAGGTCAACACCAGGAAGTCATCCAGCCCAACCTTGCCCAATGTATCTGCCAGCATAGCCAATGTCTCTAAGCTGCACTGCTGCAAGTGACCCTGCATAGACTGAGAAACATCCAGCAGCAACGCCACCTGATAGGTGCGCTTACCACCTGCTGTCTTCCGTGCAAAGATCTTGCGGCTGGTGTAGTTTGTGCTGGCGGCTTTCACCAGCCCTGGCAGGTGTAAGCTGGGACCAGATTCCTCAGCTCTCCGGCGAGTGTGCTTGTTGTGTGGCAGCACAGCACCCTCAAGAACTTCCACAAGCCTATTTACTTGAGCCTGCATCTCAGGCCGACCCAAAGCCTGCTGCCAAAGCGTCTGTATGTGCTGCAAAGCAGCTGAGTGCGTCAAAGATGACCCCATGTCACTGTGATACTTCGCTAGCTGCAGCTGAACATCTTCCACGCGTGATTGCAGTTGAGCCGCACCACTGAGAACACTGCTGTTGCTGGTTGCAGTAGAGTCCTGGGCACCACCAGCTGCTGCTTCAGCAGCTTCTGCAAACGGTACACGCTGGCCAGAAGGGCTGTGTCGGAACATTGCTGCAGGCTGTATGCCGCCAGCAGTAGATGCAGCATCATATGTCATGGCACCAATGCCCCCTAAGCCCTTGCTCAGCACAGGCAGCATGTATGGATGTTGCCTAACACTTGGAGCCCTGAGCAGCATGCCTGGTGCTGTCCTTATAGCAACAGCATCAGCAGCCATAGAGCTAGCTGGTAGCCCCAAGCCTCTAGAGCTGCTAATGGCACTATGAGCAGCAGTTGCTGTCTCTGCAGCAGAGACTGTGCCTGTAGTTGTCAGCTGCAGCTCCTTCTCAAGATAGGATGTAACGAGCTTTGCCACTACCATGGACAGCTCAGCTGCATGCTCTTTGCTGAGGGTTTCCACATGATCTGCTGCTGCTTCCCATAATCATTGATGCGGTTCATGACCTGTTCTTGCTACCGATCATACAGATTGAGGACCGCAAGCTTGATGCCCTTGGGCCGCAGGGCACTGATATAGTCCTGCAGGCAACAGCGGCACAGCTGATTATATCACAGCAGGTTGTGCAGCAACATATTCAGGCTTGTTGTGGGATCTTAGCAGCTTACGCAGCCTTGCAAGAGTCAGGTTACCATAGGTATTCGAACATGCATCTTGCGGTGACAAGGTAACAAAGCTGCCTAACAGCAGCTTGCAGTTGCAGCCAAAGAGGCAGTTCCGCAGATTGCACTGGCATACAAGCTTACCTCTGCACGCATTTCCTGGGTGAGACCATCCACCAAGGCAAGCACCAGCCTGTGGTACACCACCTCTGGACCATCCACATCTGTTGTCTGCTGCCTGCTGCTTGCTTGCCTGCCAGCAACCACAGGTGCATGCTTGAAGACCTCGTGAGCCACAAAGTCACAAGCAGATGCTGGATAGGTGCCCTCATCCCAGGTCAGAGCCTCAAGCGCCAGCTGCATGCCTTGCGCGCTAAATGGCTCATATAGTCCCTTGAGCACAACCTGACCATGTGCCCTACCAAACCTCACCACTGCAAACCTGACCTCAAGCCGCCTAAGGACTTCAGCTAGCAGCACCAGGGCCTGCTTGGTTTCATCTGCAAGCCTGGACATGCTGCCACTGTTGTCAACAAGCAGAGCAATCTCAAAGCAGTGCTGCTGGGTGCTGCTGGTGCACCTATACAGCAGTTCCATATACTTCAAGAGTTGCTGCACAACAGCTGTGCTGGCTCGCTGCATTGGGCTGCTGGAAGCCAGCCGCTGGTATGTCAAGCGCCCAGCAGCTGCTTCCAGGGCAGCTGAACCCAGGCTTGCCGCTGTATGAGAAGCTAGCACTTCATTGCTTGATGTAGTGACAGCTCCCTTGCTATGACGACCCTGCTTGCGACTGGTGCCTGCTTGTTGGTACAGCTCCCCGAGGTTGCTCTTTGCCAGAACATCCTGCTTTATCTTGGGGTCAATGGCGATCTTGGCAACAGCTGATTGAGCCATCTCAAACTCAGGAGTTGGGCCACTGACCTGCAGGTTTCAGAGCAGCAACAGCAGCAGAATCACCGAGTAATCTGAGAGGAAAGTGCCACTTTCTGTCGACATACATACAGGAGCAGTGAAACCACAGATAGCAGGTGACTGTTGTACAACAGTCAGACAACTGTGCTGCGTGCATTGAGATGTCACGTACACTGATTCATTCTGAAGCTCTGATGCATTTGTCTGGCCTCAATGACAATATCTTACCTCCAAGGTTGGCTTCACCTGAACATTTTTCTTGAGAGGCTTGTTACTGGGTGGCAGAGCCTGGGCCCGCTTGCTGCTCTTCAACTGCCCCAACACACTGACTTTACCTGTCATGCCTGCAGGCCACTGGAGATTGCCCTCATGCAAGCCACCTGTGCCGCTGCTGCTCCCAGCTGCTGTGCTTGTGATCCCTGGTGCCGTCGTGGTGTCGTCCTGCTGCGAAGTGGCTGCTGATATGTCCGCTGGCTGCAACTCTATCTCTTGATCCAGACTTAGCATAAACTCTGCTCCACCGCCTGGCAGTTCCGAGTCAAGGCCTTGACAGGCATGCGACAGTAATGTTGGACCAGTCACCTTAGCCTCTGCTTCCTCAACAGCTGCTGCTGCAGCTGACTCCTCAAGGTGCTCCAGAACATAAGCAAAGTCACTGGTTTCTTTGAAGTGAGCTGTGATGTCAGCCAGATCTTGAGCTCTTTGGTCTTCACTGCTGAAAGCTGCTGGGCCATCAGCCATCTCATCTAAGACCTCAAAGTCATCAATGGCGCTGTTGACTGCTGCTTCACTCCCATAACGAACACCCAGTTCCAGCAGCTGTTGCTGCACATACTGTGGCAGACGGTCAGTAGGCAGTGCAGCCAGCGTGCTACGTATGTTGTGCTCTTCTTCTGCTACTGCCTCAGCTGCCCCCTCGCGCATGACACCTGCCTGCTTTTTCATGGCACTCAAGGCTTGCAGCATGTGAGTACCCTGCAGATAGTGGGTTGACAGCAGCATGTTGTGATCTCAGGCTGCAGGGTGAGGAAACCTTCCACTTATGCAATCTCTGACCTGTGGACTTCTGATAGTGTGACTTGCTGCCAACTGCTATGCCAGGTTGCTTGCAGGCATTCATTGCTGTGTGCAGCACTCAGCGGCAACCATGAAGACAACACCTGTGGCCGCTGCTGAGAGCAATGTCCCCTGTAGTATATCGGACAGCCAAGCAAGCACGGCACATACCTGCAACACCATCTGACCGGCTTCAACAGCCATGGAATGATTGGAGCGTCCCTGAATTAATCGGCAGGCTGACATGAAGCCTGTATACAAGGACACATAACAGAAGATGCTGCAGTGTTGAGTTGGAGTTGACTATGTCACTGTTGTGCAGCTGGACAGAGACTGCAGCAGGCTTTGGCTAACTCTACTGACTATTGCTGACATGTTACTATGCTGCGCACTGAATTTCTTAGTGCATGTGTTCATTGTATAAGCAGGCTTTGGGTTCCAGCAGGTTAAGGACTGGCAGACTTGCAGAACTTACCCGAGTCCCAAGCCCTTGCAGCTTGTTTGATGTCAGCTAGGCTCTGCATCAATAGTGTGGCAGCTTGAGGCTGCAAGCTGTGCGTCAGACCTGATTGATCAGTCTGTTGTTGAGCAGCTGCATTCACCGTCAGCTTGTCACTGAAATGCTGGAAGCTAGTCTGCCATTGCTGCATCGCTCTGCTGACCTCTTGAGCCAACATCTCCTGCTCCTGCTGTGATAGAAGTCCAGGAGCGGAACCATCATGACTTGTGACCTGGCCAGCAGCCACATGGTTGGCTTCATGCTCAGCTGTGACTGTGCTTGTGGTGAGCTCATCTTCTTGGTAGTCAGGCAACACAACAGCAGTGCCACTGCTCTCTTCCAGCGTTGGTTGCATCGATGATGGGTCACGTGCGCCGGATCGCAATCGGTTTGTTGCGACTTGTTCAATGTCCCTGCCATCGGCTGCTGTTGGTTGATCACTTGCTTGCCCTTTGAGCTTCCTTCGCCTCCTTGTGTGTGCTGAACGACTGTCTGCTTTGGCTTCTGATTGACTATGACCTGTAGCACGCTCATACAGTGCATGATCAGGTGCTTGCTGAGAAGCAGATGCTTGGTTGCCTGTGGGAGACGAAGTGCCATAACCATGACCGGCTGCACTCTCACTCGCAGCAGCTGGTAGGCTAGGAATGGCAACTGCTGAGACATCTTTGCCAGCTTGTGGATGGGGTGCACTTGTTGTACTGCCAACAGCAGCACTGCGGTAGCCCATGCCAGGTACACCAGCTTTGCTGTGACCGGCATCACTGCCAGCAGCGCCAGCAGCAGCAGTATCCCTGTCAGCGACATTGCGGCCAGCGGTACCAGGGTTCCAGCCTCTGCTGCTGACACTAGAAGCACCACCAACACTGCCGGGATTGCCTCCGGCAGAAGGACGCGATTCAGTTGCATTGGCTGCACGGACACCTGAAGCACTGCAGTTGCCACCAGCATGTGCAGCTGCAGCAGCACATTCAGTACCGCTGCTTGCAGTGTGACCAGCAGAAGCAGAGCATGTGCCAGGTGCCTTGGGCGTACCAGGTTTAAGTGTGCCAGCTCCTGCACTGCTGCCACCACCACCACCACCAACAATTGAAGCACCAGCAGCACCAGCACCAGCAGCACCAGCACCAGCACCACCGCTGCCTTTATTGCTGCCAGCAGCAGCAGAGCCTGCACAGGCTGGGTCAGCTGTGCGATCTCCCGCACATCTGCTGCTACCACCAGCATCACCACTGCGGCCGCCACTGTCTGCATTGCTAGAGGCAGCAACAGATCTTGCGCCAGCTCCTGCACCATTGCTGTCTCCGCTACCACCAGCAGTAGCAGCACCAGCTCCACTGCTGCCACTGCCTGTACTGGTACCAACAGAGCCTGCACTAGGTGAATCAGCTGTGCCAGCTCCTGCACCGCTGCTGCTACCACCACCAGCAGTAGCAGCACCACCACCACTGCCACTGCCTGTATTGCTCATGGCAGAACTAGAGCCTGTGCCAGCTCCTGCACCACTGCCACCACCACCACCACCACCAGCAGCAGTTAGGGCACCAGCAGGAGCAGAACCAGCTCCACCGCTGCTGCCACCACCACTATCAGTAGCAGCACCTCCACCACCGCTGCCACTGCCTGTGTTGCTCATGGCTGAACCAGAGCCTGTGCCAGCTCCTGCACCACTGCCACCATCACCACCAGCAGCAGCAGTCGGGGCACCAGCAGTAGCAGCACCAGCTCCACCGCTGCCTGTACTGGTACCAGCTGAGCCTGCACCAGGTGCATCAGCTGTGCCAGCTCTTGCATCGCTGCTGCCACCACCACCAGCAGTAGCAGCAGCACCACCACTGCCACTGCCTGTGTTGCTCATGGCAGAACTAGAGCATGTTTCAGCTCCTGCACCACTGCCACCACCACCACCACCAGCAGTCGGGGCACCAGCAGTAGCAGCGCCAGCTCCACCGCTGCCTGTACTGGTACCAGCAGAGCCTGCACCACCTGCAGGTGCATCAGCTGTGCCAGCTCCTGCACCGCTGCTGCCACCACCAGCAGTAGCAGCAGCACCACCACCACTGCCACTGCCTATATTGCTCATGGCACAGCCAGAGCCTGTGCCAGCTCCTGCACCAGTGCCACCACCATGGTGGCCAGCAGCAGTTGGGGCACCAGCAGTAGCAGCACCAGCTCCACCGCTGCCAGTACTGGTACCAGCAGAGCCTGCACCAGGTGCATCAGCTGTGCCATCTCCTGCACCGCTGCTCTCACCACCACTATCAGTAGCAGCACCTACAGCACCAGCAGTAGCAGAGATTGGGTCAGGTGCGTCAGCTGTGCCAGTTCCTGCACTACCGCTGCCGTCATCAACATCAGCAGTAGCAGATCCACTGTCGCTGCCAGCAGCAGCAGGGCCTGACCAGGGTGCACTGCTTGCTTCGGCTGTTGTACTGCTGCTATCACTTGAAGCAGCAGCAGCAGCAGCAGCAGCAGCAGCACTGCCTGCAGCATCACTCACATCGCAGGGTTGCATGGCAGATGTATGCACTAGTTGCAGCAGTCTGAAGAATGCTGCCAGCTCACCCATAACTGACAGCACTTGTATGCCAGGATGCTGCACTGCACTAACGACACAGAGCTGCAGCAGATTAGTGGACACTTCAATCCACTGCTGCTTTGCTGGGCTGCTTTGTCCGACAGTAGGTGAAGACCATACCAACAGCTGTTGCAGAGCAGAGACCAGTTGCTGAATGGCCGATATCCTGTCAGGGAGTAACTGTGTTTGCTGCTGCCACTTTGTTGGATCTGCATGCAGCAGTGCAGTCGCTGGCAGCAGATCATGCTGCAATGACTGCAAGACCTGCCTGGTAGTCAATGGTGCCAAAGGTTGCGCTGCCTCTGTCAAGCTGACCAACATCTCTGCAGCAGGGGCTGCAACCAGGCTTCTGCTTGTCAAGTGCTGCAACCTGTCGTGTGTAGCTGTGAACTGCGTTGCCATCTCCGAGCAAAGCAACAGCGGAGGTGCTGTGGATGCAAGATGCTGTTGCAGAGCAGCTTCCCTGTCAGCTGGAGGCACCCCGGACGTTGCTGCTGCAGCTGCTTGCAAGCAGTCCACTACTTCCAGCAACCAAGTACCCCCAGCTGTTGCTGCAGCGTCAGGTTCAGAACCAACAGACGAGGCAGTGGCAGCAGCAGCAGTGTGAGCTGTTGCTGCCGCTGTTTTGAGGGCAGCCATCAGTGAAGGCTGCAACAGAAAACGACTGCCTTGCACTTTGAGCGCACCCCATCCGGCCATCTGTCCAGGCTGGGCGGAGTATCCAAGCCGCTCAGCTAGCAGCCAACTTTGCTCCCACTGCTGCAATGCCAAGCTGCTGCCATCCACACTGATGCTGTTGATGATCTCTTCAGTCAGCTGCCACAACTGACGAGAGGCAGCCATGGGCAGGCTGAGGTAGCTGCCCTGGAAGCTCACAGCAAGTGAGATGATGTTCCTGATGCTGCTCTTGGGGTTGTGTACGCTGCTTATCAGCTTCCCAAGGTGATCAGAAGCAGAACTGTTCATGGTGTCCCCAAGCATCTGCTTAGCAGCTGACCGTCGGACACCGAATTCAAGTTCTGGCCAAGTGTGAAAGTGATGATGCTGCAGCAGCTGTCGCAGCGGCAGCAACGTCAGCATGACCCTTGCATGGTCATGCATGTGCTGCTGAAATGCTGGCACAAGACAGACGCACTTCACAAGGGATATTGCTGCTTGGAAACCAGCTGCAGGGTTGCAACCTGACTGCCTGACAGCAAGTATGTCTTGCAAGTGGTTCACCAGCTCTGGGTTACTGTGCAAAGATAGTGCAAGAGTGCATGAAATCCCTTGCTGCATCATGGCTGCATCATCCTGCTGAGCTGCAATTGACAGCAGCTCCAAGCTGTACAGGATTGAGGCTACGTTGGCGTGTATGGTAGGAGAGATCTGCTCCTGTGCTGCTGGTGTGGCTAGGACAGCTGCTGCTGCAGCAAATATGCCAACAAGGTCATTCCCTGCTGTGCCAGATGTAGAAGATCTGACAGCTGGTCCCAGCTTACCAACTGTACTTTGAACATCTGATGGTAGCCATGACTGCATCAAAGCAGCTAAAGCAGCAGAACCACTGACTGGGTCAACCACCTCCAGCAACTGCGTGACCTTTGTCATCTCAGAGCCTGGCTGGGGTTGCAACTGTTGCAACAGGTGCTGCAGTTCCTGAAGAGTAAGCTCCATGCTGCTAGTCTTGCTTCCTGGGGTGTCTCTGGACAATAACCATTCAATGATTCCAGCAAACTGCACAGCGGCATTGGTCCCATCAGCAGTCGCATCCCCAGCAGCAGCAGATACACGCTGCCCTCCAGCAACTTCCAACACATGAGTCACTCGCTGTCGAAGGTTGGCAGCACCACTTATGCAGCTACACAGAGGCAGTAAGGCAATCTGCAGCTTTTGGGCGCTTGCTGAGCTCATGCTGCATGCCTGCAAAGCTGCTGCTGCTTTCTCCATTGATGCGACATGGAGCTCATTGCTGTCTACACATAGCTGCATAAGAGCAGTGCTGACCTCAGCAGTGTCAGCCGGGAGCACATACTGCACAGCCTGCCTCAACAACATCAGCTGCTCGGAGACTGCCATCGTGTTCACCGTTTCTGCGAGTAGCTTGGCGGCTTCCTTGTAGCTCTGACTTGTCACCTGTAGCTCAGGTGTGCCAGCAGCACTTCCAAGCACTGCATAGACCTCTGCTGCTGTATGCTGCTTTGACAACATCATGAGCGCTAGGCCCAACCGGTCAAGCCGCTGATGCTGAGGCAGCTCTGCTACCAGCGCCGACAACAATTCATATGCTTCAGTTGCTGCTGCTGCTGTGCCCCCTGCATTGGCAGATGCATTGGGCAGTTGCGCTGCCAACACCAAGAAGGTGGCAGCGTCAGCTGAAACATGAAGGGTGCCGCCATCTACTTCCATTGCACTTGCCTGCTGTTCTGCCATCACCCTCAACAGATCCAGTGGCACTGAGTCCCAACACACACTGCTGAAATTCCAAGTGTGGCCTGACGCAGCAGGTGGGGCAGATGCTGGCGTCAGTGCTGTGGGCGAATCTGTTGATACAACATCCGCCAACACATTGACAACCAGTGAGGCTGGCTGCAAGTCCATGCCAAGCTGGTTGAGACAAGTGACTACTATTCTGCTGTTATAGCACCCAGCTTGATGCCCTGCTTGCACATGCAGTTCCAGCTCCATCGCTCTATTGGGATAGCACACAAGAGGTGCTTGTTGTGTCATCTTTTGTGCATCAGTGGGCTGCAGGTGAACTGGCTTCAGTCTGCCAACACTGAAGGTTTGCACGACTGCTAGCCTGATGCTCTCATCTGGATGGTCAGCTTCACATTCCTGGTAGTCAATCATGACGAAAGCATTCTTGCTGCCCTTGTTGTGGATGACCAGGGACTTTGTTTGTGTGCGGCCAGGCTCTACCTGCTTGAAGCGGACAGCTGACTGCTCTGCCTCCAGCCGCGGGCCATCGCAAGCAAGCTGACAGCTCACTTTGACGGTGGGCTCAGCCGCAATGTTGGTCGCAAATACAGCAATGAACTCGAGAGTGCTGCCATAGGTGAGCTCCTTGGGCTTTGCAAGCATGTGGAGATGGCACCTCGACGCTTGGTGCCAGCCGCTGCTTGGTGGCACAGTTACTGGTAGATCACTTATGCACTGAAGCATTACTGCTTGGGCAAGCTGCTGCTCCGGACGCATGTCAACCTCTAGAGGCAAGTCCCCTTTGTTGCTGATGGCGAAGTCTCTGCCTGCGCCCATGAAGCTGCCATCTTTTGGATTGACATAACGTTGCTTGAATTTGAGACGATCTGGTGTGCTGGGGCTGCCTGGCGCCTCAATGCGGAACTTCAGAGGCTGCTGGTGCACGAATAGCTGGGGCTTGCCACTTGTGACACCTAGCTGGAAAGCAAAAGGTGGCCTTCCTTGTACCTCTAGAATGCATCTTTCAGTGATGCTGCCGCTGCGTACCTGGCTGCCATTGTAGCAGACAATCAGCTGCTTTGTCTGAGCTACAGGGGTTGAACCTGTCTGCTTTCCAAAGCGGCCAGCTGATAGGGTGTAGTGCAGAACAACATGACCTGCAAGCAGCAGCATGATGAACAGATAGCTGATGTGTGTGCACAGGTATTGAGAAAAATTGCACTGAACACGAAGTAGGTTGTGACGTCAGACAGTGCTGACCAACTGCCTCAGCAATGCAGCTCCCAATCAAGCATCATGTTGATCGAACGCATTGTGACCAACGCCATGAGTGAGCCTATAGCAAGATGCTGCAGCAAATGTCAAACAGCGCCTGTTGTTAGAGTATGCACCCTACACCAATGAAGTTCTCTGTGTTACTGTCGCATTAGGTTCGTCCCTCACCTGTGTTCACCAGCTCCAGCACAAGTTGTTTTTCTTGTCCTGGTTGCACTGCTGGCGCCTCCACAATACCTCCTGGAGACACTACTTCCTGAGTATCAGCTACACGCAACTGCAGTTGCGGCTGCTGGATATCAGCGCTGATAGACACCTCGTGGACATTGGCAGCGCTTGCAGCTGCTACAAGCAGTTTAGCACCCTGCACAAGCTCACTGCTGTAGTGCACAGGGTGCAGGTAAAGGCCAAGCGGGCGCTGGCTCTCATAGGGTTGCAACAACAGTGTGTCTGCATCAGTGCTGAACTTGGATTTTATGCCATGAGGTGTACTGATAGCATTCTTGACCCTGACTGCAACCCCAGTTTCATTTGTCAGCCGCAGTACGCGCTTTACTCTCTCTTTGTAAGAGGGTATAATGCCGTAATTCACAGCTGCGGTGTCAACTGCTATGGAGAGTTGCTGGTATTCTGCTTGCACCTGAACGGTCACTGGGTCACAGCTGCTGGACTGCACTGCCAACAAGAAGTGGGCTGCTGCTTTTCCTGCAAGTGCTGAGGTGCCGGCTGTAAACTCGAACAGGGTGCGTCCGCCAGGGGATACCAGCTGTTGTTGCCGCCGAACATCTATGGGTGTTGCAAAAGAGTCAGCAAGTGCATCGCCTGCTTCACCTGCTGTAGGTGTGCTGAGTAGCTGCAGCTGCAGTGGCATTGCAGTGCTGTTGATGATGTGCAGAGCACTTTGGCGTGCAGGTGCATTGGTGAGCTGTGCACCAAAGTCGACCACAACATCTTGGGGTACAACATACAGCTGGCCATCAGGCATCTGCCCGAACCATACCTCTGCGGAGTCTGACTTGGTCACAGCTGCCATAGCTGAAGCTAACCGCTGCTTATCTTGTTGGCTACATGACTTGGCAGCAGACAGAGCTGCTTGCTTCAGCATTTGCTGTGACTGTAGCAGCTCTTCCAACATGTGCCGCTTGCGGTCCAGCAGAGCAGACACCACTCCCTCTAGGTATCTAACGTGCTGCAATGCTACTGAATTGGCATCTGAGCGCAACAACGACTTCGCTATCTTGCTCAAGGCCTTCTTGCTGTTTTTGAACACCTCTGCAGCTGCTTCAAGCTCATGCAAGCTGCTGGCGGTGGCTGCCAGTATGCACAGAGCTAACCCCAGTGCCCTATACACAACAGCCAAAGCTGCATCAAGCTGCAGAGTGAGCTGCTTCACCTGGAGTGGCAACTCTTGAGCAACCACCTTGAGCATGCTAGGGCTGCCAATCAGGTGTATGGGCAGCTTGCTGTTGCAGAGATCATCAGAGGTTGCCAGCAACGTGAGTGAAGGCGCTGCATAAGCCTGTTGCAAGTGAGATGGGCAAAGCACAAGGACATGCTCGAACTCAGAAGGAATACAGTGCATGACTATCCAATCAGGTGACATGTATGCACTGCAAGCAAGGCATATAGACCAACCCTACTACAAAACTTTTGACCCAGCTTGCAAATACCCACAGCACTAGCTGCCATGCGTGTTTCTCTGTGCAGCTACAATGGCGCACGGTTGTTGACTGCACGGACTCCATAGACAGTGTGTTGAGCTCTAGTTGATTTACCCACCTCTGTTCTCAGACTCCTAATCTGGATAGCCAGGTCCGCAATCATACAGCTGCTCAGCGTGCTGCACAATTGCTGTGCTGCTGTCTGCACGATGGTCATGTGGCGGTGGTCCTCTTGACATGATCTAGAAGGCACACTGCCAAAACCAGCACAACCTGACAGCAGCTGCTCAACCTCAGCAGTTGCCAAGTCTGACAAGTCATCAAGCCTCTTCAGCAGCAACGTGGTTGTACTACTGCGCAGCTCCTGCTGCTCCTGCTCCATAACAGCCTTGATACTCTTGGCCTTGCTGGGTTCTATGTCAGCAGGATCTGGTGGCGCCTCTATTGTTGTAAAGCCCTTGGTGCTGTCTTGCAGCCTGCTCAATTGAGTACAGCTGTCCTGTAGCAAAGCAAGCTGCTGACGCAACAGTGTGCGCAAGTGCAACCTGTCTCGAGGAACTGGGCTGCTTGGACTGCTGAACGCCTCTGCATGTGTACTGGCAGTTGTACTGCCCGCTGACGGCGGTACTCCTTCTCCCTGCTCTCCAGCAGCGGCTGCCCTGCTTTCCACTTGCTGGGACACTGAGCTTGCAGCAGTAGGATCACTGGAGGAGGGTATGACATCGTCCTGCTGCACAGATGATTCATGGGGTGCTGCTTGTGCCCAGGAACTGGCTACAGCCTTTGGCAGAGGCTTGTACTGAAGCGCCACAGCTCTGCTCCTCAAGCCAGATAGCCTTGAGTTCTGACCAAAGGTGATGCGGCCCATGTATCCATGCTTAGCAGCCGCCACCACATCTACACTGACAGGTGAGCCCATCTGTGCGCACTGACTGTGGTCAATACCTGGCTGAAATGCACCAGTAAACATGTCTGCTGCAGCTGCTAGAAGTCCAGTGAACACGTTGTGGTCCTGGGTTCCACTGCCACGGCGTTTGCCAAAGAATGTCATGCGAATATCGCAGTTGTCAGGATCCCGCACCAATACTTTCTGCTGGAAGGACCCACTTGCCACTTCGACCTGCTGCGTTTCAAGGCTGTTTGGCAGCACGAAACTGCCACATTCCGGCGCCAGCTGCAAGATGACATAACCTATTGAGCTGAAAGCAACTCTGTCTTTTTCACTAAGAAAGCACTCGGAAGTGAAGGCGCCACTGAGCTGTATCATTCTTGGTGCACTGCGGGACATCCCACAAATAGATGCCATAGCTGGAGTCGCATTAAGAGGTCTGGTAGGATTTCTGGGGCCACCAACTACCTACATGCAGAAATTGAAACAGATAAACTGACTTGACAATGGTGTGACAGCAGCATCCTTGATGGAGGAAACTTTCGAGATCTGTGGGTCAGAAGCAACGATCACGTTGCAATGAAAGAAGTTGTGATGTGCCCATGACTACAATACTAACCTATGGCGTTAATGTCAGATTACTGCTCTCCATACGGCACCAATAATGGAGAACATGAGAGTATGCAGTGGAAGCAAGCAGCGAGTCAAAGCCGACGAAGATCTTGCAGTATCAAGACAATGCACTAGTAAGCACTTACTTGCACAACCCAACAATTGTCCAGCAGAGTACTCACCTCAAAGAGTTCAGTGAGGCAACAGTCCCAGCCCCCCAAGCCCTCGGCCTGTGCAGCACATGCTGACTCACAGCACAAGTGAAATGCATCCTGCAGCGTAACCTGGGTATCTGCCAACAGCGTATCATAGGCTTCTTTGGCTTGTAAGTGCTGCCTGTGCTGGGCGTTCCAAGCTTCTAGTTTAGCACCAGCCTGCGGTTGTACAGCCAACATCAGTTGGTAACACAGCTTCTACAGTGCACTGTAATATCACTAGTGACACTGGTCATACAGCAGGTCAGGGTGTAAGGTAGACCAAGGCAACGCCAAAGTGAAGAATGCTGGGTAATAGCATTGCTTTTGCCTTGTCGCCAGTAAGGGCGAGACAAGCAATTGTCGCTCCAGCATAAGCTGTGTTCTTACAATGCAGACTACAAACAACTGCAAGGGACAACTCTTCAAGCACACATGAAGCACCGCACTGCACAAACACAAAAGCAATACTTTCACAATCAAGGCGAATTCCGAAGGCATGTAGATTACTGCATGGCTGATGTAGAGATGTTTGTAAACTGCAATTGTATTGTTTGCTGCATGGCATGTGAAAAGAGTATCTGATGCCACATACCTGATGCAGCATCTTGTCCAGAATGCCCCTCCTGCCCAAACGCCGAGCTTCTACGAGTTCATCACAGCCATGCACCCACTGGGCATTCAATGCTTGGACGGCACTGTGGCGCTGCAAGAACCCTTCGGAGTTCAGGGCAGAGACTACATGTTGGAGCTCCTGAGATACCACATCGGAAACCTGTGAGAAGGCCCATTGCTCCAGGTGCTGCAGCTGTGTCAAAACCTGCAGATGACCCTCTTTGTCACTGCTGATTGCTTGCTGGTCAAGCGTTGGGTTGTTCTGTGGTTCAGCACCCTCTGATTCCAAAGCTGATGGGGCGCGCCCACTGTTTTTGAGTACTTCACTGTCCCCCGCTGCAGCTGCACCAACCACCGTGGCAGAATCACTGCTTGATGCTTGGTGCAAAGGCACGGTGCCACATGCCTCCATGACCTTTTGCAAGGGTTGCTGACACAGCCGCTTACCAAGCAGTGCATTCTGTCTATGATCCTCTAGTAGGTTGGACACACGGAGCACCTTGGGGCAGAAGTCATATACAGACCTGAGCAGTTGGCCCTGGCCCTCAATGCCGTGCCTCAAGCATGCTTCTATGACTTGATGTTGCCCAAGCCATTGCAACACAACTGCAGAACCTGGCTGCAGCTGCCCGGCTGCTTCTGCAGGACCTGACGCTGCTAGCAGCTTCAGTAGGGTTGGAAGCTGCCCGACTGCTGTGAGATTGATCTTGCTCCAATCTGGGACCAAGCCTGCAATACTGACACTGGCTACAGTGTGGCTGCTGCTGCTTGCACTGGCATCCTGCCAAAGGCTGCCCTCTGTGCTACATGCCAACAAGTCTTGCAGATGCTCATCTCTGCCAACTGACACCTGCAGTGTTGAGAGCAGGGGCGATAGTACAAGGTTCAAAGGCAGGCTGAAGTAGACGCATAATGGCGTCACAATCTACTCACATGCATTGACGTTGACAGCTGTCGCAAGTGCATTGTATTGAGCACCAATTGAAGGAAGATTTTCCAGCAAACTATACTCTTGGTATATCGCATCATTAGCATCATCATCCAAATATGCATCTACAAGGTAGCAGCAGCCATGGAGCAGCTGCTGTTTGCAGCTGTATAGTCGGTTCTGTCAGGTGCTCAACTGGTACCTGAAGCCTTGACCAACAAGTGTCACCTCAGCCTTGAGCACTTCCTTCTGCAGCAGCTCTCCCCTGCTGTTGAGTCTTTGGCAGCAAGATTGCAGCTGCAGTCTACCTTGCAGGAGCAGCTCCACGCAGTCATCAAGAGCAGATTTGAAGTCATCTAGTCGTTCACTGGCACCAGTGGAAATGACCAAGGCAGTTTCTGGAGACACTGTGACATCTAGCTGCATCAGGTCTCTAAATGAACCGAGTAAGCCACAAAGGGCTTCAGCGTCTGCATTGCTGAGATGCTGAGCGGCAACAGAGGCCTGCAGATCCAGCAAAGGGTCCCTGTAACCCTCAGCCACATCATATACGCCCTCTTTAAGCTGTGAGAGCTGCTCTGAAGCTGCCTGAAACAAGCCAACCTTCATGGCCACCAAGCAATCCATGAAGCAGAGTCCAAGGTATGATGCAGGCAGAAACGCTCTGCCTGTCGCATGCAACTGCATGTCGCAGGCCTGCAAAAGTGCTACAGGTCCTGCCACTGCTTTCACACTGCATTGCAGCACTAGCGAGCCAAAGCCTGCAACAGCTGTAGCAGCATGCGGCAACTGCTGCTCTAGCTTTTTGAGCTGCTGCAGCACCTCGGCTGCCTCATATGGCATATCTGCCACAACTTCTGCAAGTCCCAGCCTGGTTGCAGCAGCAGTGGCACACCCAGCAACCTCGTCCAGTGCTGCAAAGCCTGCCATTTGGTGGCATCTTGCCAGACGGCAACACAGGATGAGCAACTGCACTGATAGTCTCTGAAGTGCTACACAGTTGAGGACTGCTGGTTGCAGCTCTCTTGCTGCCATTGTCTGTGTGAAGCTTTGAAGGGATCCTGCACTGGAATGCTCAGCATATTGTCCCTGGTGAGTAGTCCCTGCTTCTGACTGCTGCTGCAGATTGCAAGCAGTAAGAACTCGCATAGCAGGCTGCAGCACTTGCTCATGCGTAGCGCTACGGCTCTTGCAGCTCTGCACCAGCTCATCTATGTCCAACTGAAGTTGCAGCACCGTCGCTCTGAGTGTAGGATGCTGCTTGGTAAGAACTTGGTAGCTCTCGCTGGCACAGAATGCTGCCTGGAGCTGCCATGCTTCCAAAATGCTGATGAGGCTGTCAGCTGCAGTGCGTAACGTGTCTGACAGCCAACATAACCCCTCGCCAAGGGCATCGCCTGGCACGAACTCCTCTGCTAACTCTTGTAGCTGTGAGCAGTATGCCTGCAGTGGAGACAGGTCAGCAACAGGAACAAAATCACAGCACATGCGTCTGGACCTACTTTGCAACTGCCATACGGCACTTCTAATGCACAGTTAATGCACAGAGCATTGAGCAGCTGCTTGCTTTTGAGAGCCCTTGATGGCCTAGAATGTCAACAACGCCATTGCTGTACTCAACTTGTCTATCACTGGACAAACTGACTTGCAGCATCGAACCACAACAGTCAAGCTACCGTACTCACTTTTAGGTTTTCAGCAGTAGCCACGAGATGTAGACCATTGTCAGTAGGCACTGACTGACTGGTTGGGATGCTGCTGATACCCTTTGCGAGCTGCAGGGACTGTGTGAGCTGCTGACAGTGGTACTCCAAGTGACCAGCACCCATATTGGCATCAACGGCTGGGTTCATCATCTTGTTGGCAACTGACGAATGATCAGGAGACAGTGAGCATACTGCAGTCTGGACACAATTGCTTGTGGCGAAGGAGAGCTCTAGCAGCGTCCTGGTGACCTCTTCGACTGTGTGCGAGCAGAGTGCCCGCTCAGCATCTCTTGCCTTCCTGCCTGAATCATGGCACTGACCAGTGAGTTCATGGACTAGCTTGTCCTGCACCCTGATTTGGCTGCGCATGCCATCCATCTGGGATTGAAGCTCTGCAAGCCGTTTCTCTGTTTTTTTCAGCTGTGACTGCCGGACAGTGCTCTGATAAACTTGGACCTTAAGTGATGCAAGCTCCCGTGTCCGCTGCTCTTGCAGTTCTTCCATGGACTGCTGCAGCTTGGCCATTTTGCTGTGCAGCAAACAAAAACAAATAATTCAGTACTTATCAACAACAGGGCCCCAGGGCATTCTGCCTCTTTGTACTTTGTCATGTGGCTGCGTCAAGGAGATTAACTGATTGAATGCAACACTGCGATCACATTCCCTGCAGCTGTCAAGAGCCTTGGCATAAGCCAAGAAAATCACTTGTTTTCCTGGTGTCTTGCAGTCTCTGAGGGTGAAGCTGTAACATGCTTACCTGCTCTGGCGCAACTCTTGGACTCTTTTCTGAGCTGACGTGAGCTTCAGCTGAAGGTCAGCCAGTTCACGCTCCTGCTGCTGCACAAGTGCGGAAGATGATCTGACTTTGGCACACTCCGTTAGCTCCATGCTTGTGCAGCTACTACATCCAGCAGCAGCTGCACATGCTGCAAGCACAGTCAGAGCAGTTGCTAGCTGCTGCTGCAAAGTATCACCATCATCATCATTTCCCATTGCTGCAGCCATGATGCTGCATGAAGAGCTGATGTTCAGGATGCCCTGCTGCCATTGAGGAAGCCAAGCTGAGGTCATGAACACCTCTGTGCTTGGAGTTCCATTGTTGTGCAGACCAACACCTTGGTAAACATGTGCAGCTGCACCAGCAGCACTGCTGACCTCACACTCTGCGAATGATTGCTGTGACACTTGTTGTTTTTGCTGGCAACCTGCTAGTTGCATGAGCACATGGGAGGCTTCAGGTGAGATGAGTACTGCAGCATCCAACAAGCTCAAGCCCACTGGCTTTAACATTGCCGAAGAGCTTTTTGTGCCGCTGGCAATGGTGGTCGCAAGCATATCTCTCTGTCTGTACAGCAGCTGAAGCAACTCATACTGACCTATCAACTTGCTACCCATGTTGACGATACTGCTATCAGCTTCACACACTTGCTGCAGATCCCGACTGACTCTGCATACGGCCCGATAGCTGTCATTACCACTTGAATGCAACTGTTGCAACCTGAAGCTTGCAAAGTCCGTGACAATATGCCTTAGGAAACCAGGAGGTATAATCTGTTGCTGCCCACTGGTTGTTTGGCTGACTGTGTACTGCTGCAAGCTTGGTGCCAGCTTGTCTGGTGAGACTACAGCACACAAAGCAGCTAGTTCAGCTAGCAGACCTGGGGTTCCCCCTGTCTCATCACTGTGCTCTGTGCTGGTGTCTTCAAGTTGCTGACAGACCGCTATGGCCCTCAGCCAGCTGCTGACCTCAAGGTTACTCTGCAACAGCTCTTCTGCTTTGCTGATGGCTTTGTTGTGGCTATCTATCAAACCTGTGTCTGCAACCATGCCATCTAAGTGTGCGAATGCTGCTTGCAGCTGCTCCAACTTGTCGGCATCCAACCAGCTGGCATGGGATCCAATGTCCGCGGGGAGTGTTGCAACTTGCTCTTGCTGTGCACCCGCACAGCTGGGTGCAGCAGCGCGCTGCCAGGAACGTGCTGGTACAGTACAGTCCTCTTGGTGCATCCCTGCTGCAAGGTACGGAATCTGCTGATACAGTGGGTCACTGGCCTCTAAGTGCTTGACGTACTGTTTGAGCTTGGACCGCAGCTGAGTTGCCTGCAGTTTGTACTGTTCTATGGTGTGCAGGTTGACAAGCTGCAACTGCTGCTTGGCCAAACGCTGCACCTCCGCAAGCAACTGACAGGTGGCAGTGATCTGCACATACAGAAACATGGTGATATCAGAGGATTCATGCAACAGGCTGGGCAAGTTGAGCAAGACTACTACAAAAGGCTTCGTCCATGCCAGCATTCTCTTTTCAACTGGACTCCATTGGATATGGTGTGCATTGATGCACATGTACCCTGGGGATATTCAATGCTTGCTTGTGTCATGTAACATACAGTCAGTGAAACATGACTCATGTTTCACCCACTGTATCACTGTCAGAAGGTCTTCATTCTATACCTCTGTAGACTCACCAGGGCACCAGGAGTTGGCTTAACACCCTTTGCATCTGCCAACAACCTCAAAACCTGTTGCTCGAGTGCGTCCAGCATATGCTGCTTCTGCTGCTGGCGGAGAGCCACATTGTCCAAAGTCACTGCATACTCCTCCTGTGCTGATACAGCGACAGCTGATGCTGAAACATGTCCAATCAGCAGACTCTGATATCTGGTAAGCAGTCCCTGGAAACCATGGTGGTCAATATCACCCAGAGGCACCTGCAGCCTCTGAAGCATCGCAACCAACTGCTGGTCTCGTGCCTGCAACTGCTGTGTCTCATGCTGGCGCACCAGCTTGATGCTAGTGCTGGTAACTTCAAAGCTACCAAAGACATCTTGTGCCAGCTGAAGGATCATTGCCGAAGCTTTGGGTGTTTCCTCATACATAACGTTGATTACGCCAGCTGCATCAGCCGAACCATGGCACTGCTGAACTTGCTTCTGCACCCATATGCTCAGAAACTTATGCAGTTTGCGCAGCTGCCTGACAAGCTTCCAGTACCTGCTGTACGTGTCAGCACAGCCCATTTTGGCTTTGACTAATCCTTTGATATGGTGAACTTCTGAGTTACTGGGCATTCTGGCTTCAAGCTGTGCCAACTGATGTAGGATGCGCTGCCCTACTGCTAGGTTGCTGAAATCCAGGTAGGTGTTGTGGAGATGTTGCATATGGCCTGTGATCTCATCCGCCTCAGCACGTAACAGATAAGCAGACTTCATACTGTTCATGCTGTTCAAACAGGCTGACAGCACTTTGTGAGCCATGCTGATGTCAGCCACATTGCACTGCGTGACTTTGCCAAGAAGAGCGCAACAGATCTGCAACTGCTGCACCAGCTCATATAGCAGCACATTTGTCTGGTCCCGTGGTTGCCTGTTGTGTTGCTGCACGCTTTGCAGGTGTTGCTCAATCATAACAGCAAACGAAGCAGTGAAAGTGTCTCTTGAATTCTGTTCAACACCAGCTGTAGCTGTTGTTGTGTAGCCTGCAGGCCTGCTTGCCATGCCTGGCTGCAGGTGCTGACACACTGCACAACACACTTGCAGGGCATGAGTGTCTTCAGGCCGCTCCTGGGTGCCAGGGGCCGTGGCATCAACAACATGCTGACAAACTTCAGCACTGACCACATGAGTAGTACTTGGGTTTTGGCCAACCCATGCCTGGATGTCGCTCAGCAGCTGTGGCATGTGGGTGCTGCTGGCAAAGACATGGATGAGGTGGTGTTGTTGTGTCTGTGCATCCTGTTCTGTGCAGGTTGAGCTGTCTGAATTGCAGTGATGTTCAACCAGCACAGCTGCTCTGCACGCTGAAGTCATGCTGTCCAGCAGCAGCAGGAGCTCATATTCTAGAGCGACCGGTGCAGCTGCTAGTCCTGGCTGACAAGCATCTGCTGGGACACTGCTTATCATGGTACCCAATCTGTCGGCAACACAGCCAGCTGCCACTGCTGCAACCAACTTCAATTGAGCAGCAGCCTGCACTGGTAACCCCAGAAGGATTCCTAACCATACCTTTGCGGGTGCTGGACATAGACTCAAGCCTTGGGCATGCTCAGACTGCATAAGCTCTTGACCAAAGCGGCCTTGGAATGCCTTATGTAAGGGCAGAGACTGTTGCGCAACCTGTGATGACGAGCTGTGTGCTGCTTCCCTGCAGTCCTGCAGCAGTGCATGTGCCAGTGCACTGTGGGCTTGGCACTGCAGATGGCTGATGTACTTCGCCAAAAACACGCTGTCATCATTAGCTGCCAAAGCAGCGGCTGCATCTGCGTGTGTACGCAACGCTGCAAGGCTGTCAGTGATATTACTGGCATCCTGGCTATCGCTGACCAGGGGTTTCTGCTTAAGCTGCTTGCTGTGCTGCTTGGAGAGATCTCTGCGATCAATTGATAGCAGTGCCTCTTCCAAGGACGTTTCTGCTGAGGACCGCAGCGCAGCCAATTGCTTTGCAATAGTCACATGACAACTCAGTGCAGCCATCTTATCTACAACAGCAGCATTGATAGCAGCCCCACGCTGTATTGTGGTTGCTTCCAATAACTCGTTTGGAAGCAGCAGGCCACTGCACCACCGCACAGCTGCAAAAGACAGCAGCACTGACAGCTGCTTGAATATGCTGGCCTGCTCAATAAAACCATCACGCATGCTTTGATGCACAATGGCCCCAATTGTGGTGTTGATGTCATCAACACAGAGCCAGATGGGTTGCAGCAGCAGCTGTTGCAAGCTCCAGGTCAAAGCCCTGTTGTTGCTGCTGCCGGCTACATCATCAGCTGCAACCATTGCATTGCAGAGAGTGTCCGTGCAGAGCTCTTCAAGCCAGGGCAGCATCTGCTCAATAGCCAGCAGCCCGCTCAGACAAGCTTGCAGCTGACTAAGCAATGCTCCGGCTTCAGCAGTCTCCAAAGTAGCAACGGTGGTGCCACTGTGGTTCACTTCTGTGGACAGGACTGTGACCGGTGAAGCTAGCTGTCGAAGCACTGGCATCACACGGCTGGCTAGGAATGCAACTCGCTCAGAAGCGTCAGCAAAAGACGTCTGCCTGATGAAAGCAGTCAGTACATCCCAGACTGACTGTTGCTGCTTCTCAATCTCTGCTGTGAGAGCCGATAACTGATCAATCGTAGGAAGGGATTGCTGCTGCCCAAGTTGAGGAGTGTTTCTGTCCTGCTGCAGGCCCTGCCAGCGCTGCCATACTGCCAGCACATCACCTCTGCTATTGCTGGCTGCAGCGGCATCAAGGTCATAAACCAGATCCTGAAGCTGATGGTGCTGATCAGTCTGCAAAGGCTTCAGAATCGTGTGAGCCACCTACATGCGTGGCAGGAACCACATACAACAAGTGTAGCAGCTTAGCAGCAACGGTAAAGTGTCATCGTACATTTCAAGGGGTTCCAGCTCAATAAACAGTGTGCAATGGGGTATGTACGTGGCAGTTGTAGGAGCCAAGGTTCACAAGGCAGGTTACTTGCTGATGATGGTGAACCATTGTGGCACATGTGTTCTTGGACCAGCCACATATACCATACATTGAGCAGCAACAAGCTGCAGAACACCTGCAGCTATGCCTTCCTTGTGTGGGGATGCATTAAAGCTCAAGCAAGCAGTGTCAGATTTGCTCACCTGCTTGGCATAGGATGATGACAATTCGACATTGGCCACAGCAGGCACAAGCTGCCAAGCTGCCACAGCCACCAATTGCTCCAGTTGAGCTAGCTTACTACTCACAACACCGGCCTGCTGTTGCCAGGCATCTACTTCTGCTGTCAACACAGGTGGCTGCTCATAAGTGGAGTTGCTACTGAGGTCAGGAGACCTGAGCATGTCAACTATCATCTGCAGCACTGCTGACTGTTGCTCAGGGTTGGCTATCCCTGGAAGATACGTTGTCAACAGCGCTTTTGTCACTGCTGCGACAGGGGACGTGTTGCTGGTCTGCATGTAGTGCAGGCTCCCCTGTATGGCTTGCAGGAGGCTGCGAGCAGTCAGCGGATAGCCACCCATCAGACGTATCTGCCCTGCTGCCACCTCTGAAGTTATGGCTGCATGGATGCGAACGCACAGATGGGCAAGCTCATAACCCCCATGCACACCTTCAAACCGCTGCACAATGATGTGCAGCAGATCATGCTCATCTGCAGTGCCGCTGTTCAACCCACTGTCCAGGGGCAACAGACAGATCTTGATAACACGATTGATCAGAGCCTTTGTCAGCTTGTGACCACTTGTTCGCCCAGGGTTTGAGGTGGCAAACAAGCGGAAGCCTCTGTGAATGCTGCCATCACCCCGGGATAGGGCTGCTCCCTGACTGTGTTCATAGATGTTGAGGCTCGGGTCGTCTTCAAACAGGGAGTTCAGCCGCTCCATAACCTGAGGTGGTGCTGAGTTGAGATTGTCCAACAGGACCTGATTGGCAGAACCATAGCAGGGGCAGGCAATACAGAACACAAACTTGGCTGCAACACTCGACATGCAGAGCATTGGTGCACTTCATTGTTTACTTATTTGCTGATGCGGTGTTGATATGCTGCACAAGGTGTCAATAGTCACTTACTGATGCAGCAGCTACAACTACCATTTCATGGTGTGCAAGCAGAGAAGGAGGTGTGCTTACCCAACAGCCCTGGCGCATAGCAGTCACAAGCAGCGAGTCCACCCATGTGAACGCCACTCCCTGGGCCACGACCTGAGCATCAAGTTGCTGCTGCAGCTCAAGCAGTCTCTTCTCAACGTTGACAAGGGCCAGCTGTGACTGTGCATGATGCGGCCCATAGGCTTCTGCCAGCACCAACAAAAGCATGTGTGCTTTCTGTAGCACAGAATGCATCTGCTGGTCATCCAGCATCACACCTGGGGACAAGGTCTGCAGAGGCATACTCAAAGCTGACAGACTGCTGTCTGACACAAGCCAATTGTTGGGGATTTCAGCTAGAAGGCTGCTGAGCTGCTTTGCAATGGATGTGCTTCTTGACGAGCATTGACCCTCTTTCAGACACTGGGCTGTGGCACACTTGATCAGCTGCTGCAGTAGCAGCTGGGCTGCTGGTTGCATGGCTACATTGGACCTCAGCCTGTCGGTAGGTAACCACTGACCAATAAGGTGACTGGTTTCTGCATGTCAAGAACAGCAACACAATTGTTGGTGCTGAACCCTTCATAACAGCGGTCATCAAGACAACTTGAGACAGTGCCAGGGGCATGCGCAGGAGAGAATGGGCTCCAGGCATGCTACAAGCATGAAGTTGGGCACTTCAGAATTCACAATGGTTACTTTGGCTTGAACAGGTAAAGAAATTACTCAATTCCTGTATGCTGCAAAACCATCTGATGTAGGTCAGCGATAGGAACATGCAGCATGCCGTGAACAACAGTACTGGATGTGTTGTCTGTTGGGAAAGCACACCTGTCTCAGAAGTCAGGTTCACCACCACCAACTGTTGCTGAGCAAGTCTAGCAAGCTCCACTACAAGCTGAGTCTTGCCACAGCAAGTGTCCCCCTCGATAAGCACGGTGCGGCCACTCTGGGATGCTGCAGCTACCTGCTCCAGCCGTTGCAATGTTGCTGGAGAGTGTGCAACCATCTGCCTGCTGTCTGGGATGTGGCCACCTGGGTACAGAAGGCAGGCTGGTTGATGTCTAGGCTGCTGGGGTCTCAGGATGCCTACTGCTAGCCAACATTACTACTTCTACGCACCATGCCACATGTATGCTCTGCCATACACTACCACATACTGTGGGTGGTTTAGCTGCCTCCTGATCAGTCCATTTGGCAAAAAGCATTGCCAAGCATTTCATTCGTGATCAGGGTATGCAAGTAGTAGGTAGTGACCGTCTGCTGATAAGTACAGCACATTCAAACCCTTGAAACATGAGCAACTAGGAAACACAGAGTGTGCTTTGCTCTGCAATACATCCATTAGCTTACCTTTGCCCATGAACACTGCGCCAATCTTGAGTGTTGTAGGGTTGCAACACTCGATGCTGGTGTCCCAGCTTTGAACAAGTTCGTGCTCTTGCACGTCCAAGTGCTCAACTATTAACTGTCGGATGCGCTCTTGATCTTCTTTGCTCTGAAACCTGCTACCATAGACACTGAACAAGACCTTGCACAACACTTGCACACGCAGATCAGTGCAGCTGGCTGTCCTGCGGGATGCCGCGGGGCCTTTCTGCGATGTCAGACCCAAAGCACCAGCCAGTTTGCTGAAGCCTGACTTTATGGTGCCGAGCCAACTGTCACTGACAGTGTTCAACTGCCTTGCAGCTGCTTCATCACGGTCAACTGCTGACTGCAAGTGCAGAAGATGGACCTCGTCTTTCATTGTGGCCCACAGAATATCACGGACCTTGATCAGGTCCCTAAGATTGAACTCAGCTGCTGTGCCACCTCTGCCGAGATCACGCCGCTCAGCAGCTATTGCTGCTGCTTGATGGAAATCGAGCAGGCCAGCTGCATGCTGCTGGTCAAGAAGACCTGCGCTGAGGCAGTTGCTGAAGATGTCAACAGCAATCGACTGCACTTCTTGCTCAGATGGTTTCTCCAGCTGCACAGCTGTGAACAAGTTGCGGACTGATCTTGGCAAACGGCTGCGACCGCCGCCAATGCTAGATGGGTTCATAGTCGCAAACACGCGAGTGCAGCTGATGTCAAGCGGCGGCCCGTCCAAATAAGGCAGGGGAAGCAGCCGAGTGTCCCTGCAGAAAGGCAAATGAGGTTCTCAGGGATGTTGGCAAGCCAGGCATACAACTGCAGCAGATGGTGTCACAACAACATCAGATACCTGCCACTTTCAACAATTTGCCTACTACTGCTGCTTTAGGGCACTTGTGCCATGATCTTGGTTGCCACTGCATCTGCTGTTTGCATGAGAGCGACACCATAGTGGCACACAATAGACTGCGCCAGTTGACTGCTGCAAGCTGTGATGCCACGAGAACCACATAGCAGCCGTGAACAGCCCACACACCTGTCCAAGATGGGCGCCAAGGCTGCCAGCACTTCAGAAGGGGCCAAGTTGATTTCGTCCAACAGGAGCCATTTCCCCTGTCGTACTGCACGCACCAAAACACCGTCCTGCCATGCAAAAACACGCTGCCCAGCAAGGACCTGTGGCACAAAACTGCCGAACAGCTGTTCTGTTGTAGTGTTGGCACTCAGGTTGATGCGCTCACATGAGACCCCCAGCACTGCAGCCACCTGCTGAACAACCGCAGTCTTGCCAATGCCTGGAGGGCCTTCCAGCAACAAGGAGCCTCTCACAGTGGTGGCTGCAAAGATGCGAGCCATGTTGGTGACAACAGAAGCAGTGCATGACAAGTGCAGTCTGCTCAAAGGCGATGCCAAGAGAGCTACATCCCCCTCCGCTGTTGTGGTTGCAGCTGCTGCGGCCGCAACACCAGTATAAGCCAACTGCACATATGCACCAGCCTGCACCAGCAGTGGCATGTGTTGCAGCTCCAGTGAGTCTGGTAGCTGGAAAGCTGCGTCAACATGCTGCTGCAGGTCCTTGACAGTGCCGCTAGTGTCTTGCAGATGGCCCTGCAACCACTTTGCCGCCATTTGCAGCTGCTGATGGGGATCTGGCTGATAGGTATCAATGACAAGCCACCTGAACCCAACGAGCAGCCTGCGGGTCCAGCTGGGCTCACAAGTGTGCGCAGCAACAAAGTGCACACAGCTCAGCAGCTGCCTGATGTTGACTTGCACCTTCAGTTCCTGCTCAGTGGTGCTCTTAAGGCCAAATATCAGTGTTAGCAGCTGCTGCACATCTCGGCTGGATGCACCACGCTCCTTGCCCCCACCTCCAGGGCAACACAAGAGGTCTGCTAGCTGCCGCTGAAGGATACTGTGCGTCTCATCTGAAGTGTAGGGAATGGCAGCAACTGTGGTGAAGCGTGATCTTGTGGCTGGACTGAGATTGAGGCGCTGTGTGCTTGACGACTGATGGACAGTAGCAAACACCTGCACACACAGACAGCAAGCACAGCGTCTCAGCATCATCAAGGTCACAAGAATCCTGATACACTTGGTCCTGTGCCTCGTGCACAATGTCTCCACACATGCTTTGCCTCTGTGACCTGGTTGTGAAGTATGCAGCAGTATAACATCACACAAGAGTTGGCTGTAGCAATTGAGCACAGAGTAAACATATGTTCCAAAGGCCCTGTTATGAAGGATGGCACTGTGGTAACAAGCACATGATTGATGTGTAAAACAAATGGGTCCAAGCAAAATACCCCGCACCTGAAAGCCAGGAGGCAGTGGCACCTCAGCGTTGCCACTCAGTGTAATGTCCTCTGTTACAGCAAAGGTAGGCTCAGGTTCCAACATGCTGTTGAGACGTTCTGTAACAGCCTGTGAGGGTGCATCAAAGTCCTCCAGCAGCAGCATGCTGCCCCTTCTCACTGCTTTGGTGACAGGCCCATCTCGAAACAGAAACAAAGGATCCGAGACACATGTAGATGGACTGCACAACTGCTGCCACAGGCAGATGATCTTGTGCAGCATCTGCCGTACAGCAACATCCTGCCCTGCAGCCTGTGCTCTGCTGCTGGTATTGTGGCTGTAAGCTGCGACCAGATCTTCCAAAATGTCTATCATGTCTTGTACTGCCAGCTGCAGTGCGCTTGGGAGCTTTGCCAGTGCATTATCTCTGGTGTCAGCTGATCTGCTCAGCTGCGACTGCTGTTGGAGAGACAAGCTGGCCACAAATTCATCAAAGTTATACGCATCTGATGCCCTTGGCTCTTCAGCTGCGGCCTGATCTGCACCATGACCATCAGCTACGGATGCGATAACACCATCCCCAAGAGTTGAAAGAAGATCAGCGCTGTCTGCAGTGCTTGTTGCTGAGGAACCTGCAATCCCCTGCAAGGTTGCACTGTCACTGCACACCGCAGCAACATCTGTGCTATCTGCAGCAGATACCTCTGCTGGACTGGATGCTAGCTGATCAGCTGCCTGTGCAGCTGGCGATACAATAGGCTGCTCTAGATCTGATGCAGCTGCACCCTCCTGGGCATCAGCATCGCTGGAGAACAGAAGCTCAAAAACATCTGCACCATCGCCGCTCTCAAGGCTGCCATCAGCATTTGGTGATGTCCAAGGTTCACCATCATTGGTCTCTGAATCTAAGTAGGCAACATCCTGTGGCGTTTCCCAGAAGGGTGTGAGGTCTTGGTGAAAGTCCTCTGCAAATGGGTCATCTGATGACTCCCTGAACGTTGCCGGACTATGCGTCTCAGCCTGCAACCTGTCGAAGATATCTGGTGCTGTCTGACCGACAGCCTGTGTTGCTCTGTGCAGGTCCTCTTCAGACTGATACTCTGCATCCAACAGCTCATCGTGTACTGCTCCTGCTGCCATCTCTGAAGTGCTTACACCAGCAAGACTTGCAGGTACTTCCTCAGCTAGCCCAAGCAAGTCTGCAATGGCAGCAGTGTCATCAGCTGTTTCAACTGCATCCGCCAAAGGATGCTGCTGTGCATGCATGCTTGCGGCTGCTTGCTGAAGCTGCTGTGTGTATTGCTGCATCATCTCAGGCAGCTGTGTGCCAAGCAGATGCTGCAGTGCAGCCTCCCTTTCTGCAAGGTTGGCTGCGTGAGCTGCATTGCCATGCTCCTTCAGGCCTTCCAATCGAACAACAAGCTCACTGGCCATACTGGGCAGAAGGTGGAGTGCTTCAGCATACGTGTAAGGTGTGATCTGACCAATGAGGTCAAATCCCTCGGTCTCTGCATGGAAAAGAGGCACAGTAGATTGTGAGCATGTGGTCATGAAACATCACTGATCGTTTCAAGCTCGATGAAGCTTGTACCCTGCCTGGTAAGTACGTGTCAGCATTCCTAACACTTCTGCACCCACCCCGGATATAGACCAACATGACAACAGCCAATCACATACTCACTGGTGACAATTGCCACAATTTTGCTTTCCTAGCAGAATGAGACGGAACAACGAGCATGAGGTGTCCCACCTGGGCTGAGGTGAACTCTGGCGACATCATCGTCCCTGCCGAGTAGAGTAGCCCAGATTGTGAACAGGGTGGTCTTGAAACAGGTAGGGCCCATCAACATCACAGGCTCTTCAGCAGCTACTGCAAATGCAACCTGTACCAGTCCTTGTTGTAGTGCTGGTGTCAGGTTGCAGACCGGCTTAATACGGCTGAGGTCGACTGAAGGTATATCTACATAACATGATGGACTGGCTGCAAACCTGACACCCTTCCCATGACCGAGACTGACAAGGCTGTAATCCGCAGCTGTTGGCAGAGTAAGCGTGCCAAACTCGCCCCCTAGGGCCCTGAGATGCTGCTGGAGCTGTTCTGCTTCTGCACTGCCATACTGCACCCGAGCAGCAAGCAGAGATACTACTGCATCCGGAAGTGACAGATGCAGATAGACATGGCGTCGAAGTATCTTCATAACCTCCCTCAGGGTGATGCTGAGCTGGGCTGGAACAGCATCGGTGCTACTGAGGGCTGTGGCTAGCTGTGCCAGAGGCCTGGCTGCTGCTTGTTGCAGCTGGAAGCCTGCAGGGGTAATATTCTTGGCAGCACGCTGTGCCTTGGGCACAGCGCTTGACGTGCTTGCTTCACAAGGCTGTTGTAGCTTAGAAGCAGGCAGCTGTCGCTGGCTGATGACATCACGGAGTTCCGGCTCTGTGAAGTCTTTGACCTGTACATCAACGGCAAGCATTATGGCAGCAAGGACGTCAGGAGTGTTGCAGGACTGTTGTCCTGGAAATACTGGTTAGAAGCTCACGCATCATGAACCTGACACAAGTACCCAGACTCAAGACAGCCGCATGCAGACTTAGATAGTGCACACAGATAAGGCAAGTGGCTTGCAGGCAGCAGGCTTTTGTGCGCCTGCAGAATAAGCACTTGCCGCATGTTCAGAGGTATAAATCTGTCTCCAAGAAAAAAGGAGTGCCACTGGGTTCTTATGTAGTAGCATTGGATGAACTACATGAAGGAGGTTGTCAAGCAATGACACGCTGTGGCACCATATCATGTCATATCTGAGATTGTTAACCCACCTGCACCTCCAGAAAGCGACTGCGTAGGGAGAGCGGAAGGGCATGGCGGCTGGCATATCGAGCATTGTTTTGAGTTGCAAAGATTCGAAGCCCTGGGTGGACTGGCAGCGTGATATCCGTGCCTGCAGGACAGACATCATAGTTATGCACGGTCGTTAGGTCATGTTAAGCTGCAGGTAACAGGGAGTATCCTTGCTCCAATGATAGTGTGTTACACACTACTGCTGGCAGTATTTCAAACGAGACCTGTTTGTTGCAGTGATGAAGGGGCCAACCAGACTGGACAGCATGCACAGAGCATGGCAAACCATCCAGAGTACCTACAGATGATCACTCGTAATTTGAATGAGCACATGTAAATTGGTAATCGACTCACAGCCTACCTGGTATGGCAAGTGCACTTGCTCCTTCCAGCAACGGACATAGGGCACTCAGCACAGCAGGGTCTGCCAGGTTCAGCTCATCCAGTAGCAACCAGTGTCCTTGTTTTGCACACCTGAGCAGAGGACCTTCATTGAAAATGAAACTGTTGTCGCCAGCTGGGAGGTAAGAGCCAATGTAGTCCTGCAGGCATAAGCCAGCCCTGGCTCCATCAATAAATGTGTATCCAGCAGTTATGTTTGCGCCCGGCCCGAGCAGACAAAAAGGCAATCATATACATTATTAAAGCGTGTTATCCAGCGAGACATTGAGTGCTGTCAATGTTGAGCACAACCTGGGACTGTGTGCGAAAGCACAGCAAACATGCAGCAGGTCTTCCACTACACTCGTTGCGTTGCCTCGACATGCACGCAAGTACCAAGGCAACAAGCCACGTGTTTGCCCATGTTGCCGTGAAGCATTATCAGCGTGCGTGCTCGCCATCAGTTCGCACGCAGACTGGCAAGGCATGGTGTTGCTCTCATCAGCACTATCGCATGTGTTCACAACGCCATATTGACGCAAATACAATCGTAAGAGAGTGAAGTGCCGCATTCGAAACCCCACTGACAGGTACGCAGGTTAGCAGTACACCACTGTCAGTCTGGAAGCACGCTAACGATCACTGCACGCTGCAAAAAGGGAAACATAATTTCACGTGCAGCTGATACCACTGGAGTCTTACCGACCTGTAGACCCGTGCTTTCTGTGTTGTTGACCCTCTCCAGCACTGGACGGCATGGCATACTGCGAGCAAGCGTAGTCACCAAGGACGTCTTGCCAACAGCAGCAGGTCCTTCCAAGAGCACCGGCATGTTGCATGCGATGGCGGCAGCCACTGTCTGAGCTGTTGCCTGCCGGCTGCCTGACAGTACATGCTCACTGGTCATGGCCTCAGCGATGCCCTGAAGATGGTCTGGACTTGGCATCAAGGGCCCAATGACCTGAAGCAAACAAGGTCGACAGCGCTTCAGGCCAAGGCTGACGTGAGCGGACTCTGAAGCACAGAGTAATTGTCGGATGGCAGTGGTAAATGCAATAAACCAGCCCTGCATCACTCGGAGAGCATTCTGGTGTTGTCGGTGGTTGGATCGCAAGCAACAGACCAGTACTGCAGAGCATACAGGATAACAAAAGCAGTGCAAATGATAGCTACTATAGGTGACTCTGATTCAGAAACAAACTGTGCTAAAAGGTTGAGCTGCCTGCGCTTCAGGTTGCCAAACCAAAAGCAGAGCTTGCCAAGTGCACACCTGTAGGTCTTGCTGGATGCCATCTCGTAGTTCAGCAACTGAGCGAGGCTCTGCATCAGCTACCTGTCCAGCCAGGCACAGATCAAAGGCGGCCAGGAAAGCTGTGCCCAGGGTCAGCTGGTACTTATGCTGCATAAGATAGCAGCTGTCAAGCAACCTGACATAGCCTCTCAGAGTGGCCGGTATCCGGGAGCTGCTGCCATGGGAAGTCCGCATCCAATGCCGTATGCGCAAGCAGGCAACGGCAATGGCTGCAGCATCTTCAGCATCATTGCTGCTGTCGATGCACAGGGCTCCTGCTAGCTGCTGCAACTCCAGGGTGAAGTCAGCATCATCCACCTCAAGGGGGTCATCCATCACTACAATGCTCAACCTGTTGTACAATGCTGGAGAGAGCTCCTTGGAGAGTATGCCTACATCTGCGCGGCCCTGCTTGCTGGGTGGAGTCAGTGTAGCCGCAAATCTGAACCCTTCAGCACAAGGCAGCTGCTCAGCTGAACCCTGCTCAGTCAAGGACCATGTTGGGGGCTGTTCAAGCAGAGGGTTGAGCCGCTCCAGCACTGATGCTTCAGCTTCGCCTAGGCCATCAAGACAAAGCCATTTGCCAGCCTTGAAGGCAGATGTGACAACTCCGTCCACCCAGATGATGGGATCCTGCAGATTGCTGGCGTCCACAGAACTGCTGGCAGATTTGTTTCGGGGCACAAACTGGCCTACAAGGGCTGCTGGTTCGGTTTCTGCAGGATTGCACACGATACACAGCCATGTCAGTCTACAGCAGTGTGATAACATAGCCTTGTGGCAATCTGTTTTGCTGAGCATGACCACTGTGCAGGGCTCTTGCGCAGATTCACTTTCGCATGATGATGTTAACAGGGAGTGCATTGGCAATGTCATGAAGCAGGTGCTATAGTGGTACACACCAGATCTGGGCAACCGTCCTTGTTGTGGCAACTTGAGACATGTGAATGCAGCTGCATCAGTCTCTACTTTCTTGTGCCAACGCTTACCTGGCGTCAAGCTGAACTGCTGGATATGTTCACCCAACAACCAGGCCAATGCCTTCAGGCTCTCTGACTTTCCGCAGCCATCTCGGCCAACAATCAGGAGTGGTTCACCTAGCATGAGGGACCTACCGGCCAGCTGCCAGCACCTGAGCACCCTGGCTGTTGGTACAAAGGGCTTTGCAGGATTCACAGGCTCCGGATGAAATCCAGGGAGATGCTGCAACAGCAGCTTGTGTGCACCGCTGCAGTTCATATCTCCACAGTCAGCGGCAACAGCAGCAGCTGTACTCTCAGGCAGATCGAAGCGATTGATGAAGGCCGCTGCGACTGCTGCTCTGGCTGCCCTGTGCCTAAAGCGACTGCAGTACAGGTAAAGTCCCACCCAGCCAACTTGCTTCAAGCCTGTGATCTGTTGCATCTGAAGCTGTTGTTGCCAGTGAAACAACCAGTTGAAGTCCACCATATACAAGCCATGAGAACTGTAGAACTCTGTCTGCAATGTGATTGCTTTGACCTCTTCATGCGCTGCAGCTGTTGCTTCTTGGACTGCAGCAGACAGCTCTGATGCATTCTGTGCTGCACTGCTGGTCACTCTGCTGTGTGGTTCTGCGACTGTCCACTGCAGTGCAGTGCTGCCAATAGCCACTGCTTGCCCGCCATCTGCTGCCCATCTAACCACGCTGGCATCATGGCTGGGTGATATTATGGCAGGAAATGGCCAATGCTGCTCCAAGATCACAAGCTTGATGGCAGCATGAGCTGCTTCTGTGCGGAAACGTGAAGCATACACTGCATATGCTGTGTCAGATAGCAACTGCTCAGATACAGTAGGGGCGGTTGCTGAGTCCGTATCACTGGTGCCAGACTCTGCTTTGCTGTCAGCTGCTGAGAGAGTGTTGTGGTGCTTGTTGCCAACCTCAAGAAGGATGTGCTTGACCCATCTGATAAGCTCTCTGATGGAAACTTCACTGTATGGGGTGACCTGCAGACACCATGCACAGGACTGTCATGGTGCAGCTGCGCAAATTGGTTCATCATGAATGTGTGTTGCAGTGGCCCACTGGCGAGCACTGTTGCTGGGTAGTGTGAAGACCCCCCTGATGAGAAGCCAATCAGTGCTGATCAGAACACCTATAATTTCAAGAGCCTGATGCTGCCTCACAAGAATTATGCCATAACAACCAGTGGTGTGAATGCAATCATTTGGGCCTACAGATATGAGACTACAAGCATGCCACAAGGCTAATGGTGCACGAAGGATGTCATCTTTTGCTGGACTGCTGAGATGCTTTGGTATCATACATAGCAGGCGCCATGTTGTGCATGAGAGCTGGCATCTTGCTGAAACTGTGATGAAGCTGTTGTCATGTTGCTAGGAACTCACCTCGGCAAAGCCTGGGCTGCAGATTGTCTTCTGTACAGCGGCATGAAACCGTACAATCCTTGCAGCAAAGTGTGTAGCTGCATCTGATTTCCAACCCTTTGTCTGCAGTTGTGTTGAGACAATCTCTTCCCACTCCCCGTAAGGCAGCTGCTGGAAGATAACTGGCACAAAGCGATCCAAGAGTGCTGCTGAGAGCACCTCACGACGACCCTTGAAGAAGCCGGCATTGGGGTTTTGCGTTGCAAACAGCCTGAAGCCTTCTTTCTGGTGCAGAGTCTTCACTGCTTTTGCAGCACTGCTGTGGTCGTGCAGGGTGATGGTCTGCAAAGCAGTCAGTAATGAGCAACCTCAATGCAGAAATCGGCATTTCAGAAGACAGTACAGGCATTCATGCTGTCTTGCTTGATCTGAGCAGTGCTTGGGTTTTGGAGTCGAACACAACTGGTACAGGGCGTGTGCACCAGGTAGAGATGTGCCTTGTGTGCCACAATGGTACTGTAATGGCATGGTTTCGACATCACATACACTTGCCTGTGTGTCAAGAGCCTGCTCGATGCATTGCAGCACATCATCTGGGGCCAGATTCAGCTCATCAAGCAGCAGCCAGTCTCCAGCTACGAAAGCCGCAGCAAAGGGTTGAAGCTGCAGCTGGAATGAGATACCATCCCCAGCTGCATTACCCCCTGCCCCCTTGATCATGACTCTACCCATGAGGTCGTCTGGCGTAATCTGACTGGACATGTTGAATCTGACGAGCTTTTTGCCGTTGCTTCTAGCAGCCTCAATGACAGTAGCCGACTTGCCTACACCTGTTGGGCCTTCTAAGAGCAAAGCTGCTGGGTTGTCAACAACATCCAGGATGCGATTGAGATTCTCCAGTGTTGTAGGGGTCATCACCATGCTGTCAGCAGCTGTGCTGTCACTGCAGTCCTGGGACTGCAAAGCTGTTGCGCCTGTTGCAGGGATGACAGGGAGGCGTACTTGAGTGCTAGTGCTGCCCTTCCCTACTTTCTTCTTTGCCAGCTTCCTCATCTGGATATGGGTCTCAAGCAAGTCGGCCATGTTCTTGAAGTCTTGGGCACGTGTGGGCTGCTTGTTGCGCTGCTGAACCTTCTGCTCAGGTGAGAAAAATGCTACTGCAGCTGCATCAGAGCTGTTTGGCTCTTTGCTGCTGCCCCCATCACTGCTTGTCTGTTTCAATATGGACTGAATTTCAACTTCTCCAAACCCTGGCAGCAACTGCATCAAGCAAGTTGCAGCAGCAGCTGCAACCTCCCTGTCGCTGGCTGCAAGCAAAGTAGCAAGCTGTGGAAGACATGAGGCCGACATTCGGGAACCCAGAACTGCTGCAAAGCTGGACCGCTCAGCTGGATTCTTGCCTGTTTGCCCTGGCTGTGATTTGGTCAACATAGTTGCAAGCTGTTGGAGGTGCTTTATAGCAACCAGGGTTGGGTTCCCTATTACCATGCTTGCTGCTGGCTGACTTTGCTCTGAACCCTGCTCGACCAGTGATTCAAGCCTTCTGAACAGGTCATCCAGGTACAGCCACAACCATGTGCTGACCGGACTGCCTTCATTGCTGGCTGCATCCAGCTTGTGTAGCAGCCCCAGTATAGCAGTATGCTGTCTCACGGTTAGGGTGCAGTCCAGGAGGTTGCATGCTGTGTGCATCTCAGGGCAGATGACACCCGACTGCTGCAGGGGTTCTTGATTGAACTCCTCACCCAAGCCTGGATCTGCATTTGCGCCTACTGTAGATGCTGCAGGAAGAGGCAAACTTTGTGCACCGGAGAAGAGACACAGCTGGACTGCTTCTGTGACTAGTCTATGGTCAGAGACATAAGGCAGCAGCCGTGCCAACATTGTGACTGCAGCAACCTTGACCTTTCCAGCACTTTCCTGACCCATGGGGTTCACTTTGCCTGTTGCTGCGGCAATCAGCAAGCGCACAGCACTGCTATTGCCACATGCTGCAAAGGCAGCAGAAGAGTTGAAGATGCCCCAGCACCTGTGACTTCCATCAGCAGCTCAAGAACAGGCTCCATTGACAGCAGCATATCACAATGCCACCACAACAGGCCAACAAGAGCTTCGACTGCTGCTGTAGCTGTGCTTGCCTGTTGCAGTAAAGAATGGGCTGCGGCTGCTACTGCATTTCTATCTTGAGGGTTGCTGAGGCCAATCTGCAGCAGCTGTAGAACTGCAAGTCTAGATTGCTGCTGCTGCTGTTGCTGCTGCTCGATTATATCATCAGCATGCTGCGCAGTGATCCCAGCTGTTGAGTCTACAGACTCTGTGACAGGCTTGTCCAAATGCTGATTCAGCAGACTATAAAGTCTGCCAGATCCGGTGTCAACTAGTGGCACCAAGTCTGCTAACTGCTGTAACACGCCTGATCTGTCGCCTTCGGCTGCAGAATCTACCTCTGCTACCAACTTGCTGCTGCTTTGAAGCATCATCGTGGAGCTATTGTTGATGCCTTTGCCAACGCTGTGTTCAAGCCTATTACCTTTGCTGACAAGCAACTCCAGTAACACAGAGAGCACTTGTTGTGGTGCCAACTGCATCACATCACCTGGAAAGCTTTGCACTGAGGTGATGAGCAGCCTTAGCACTGCTGTCTGTTGCTGACATGGCAGAGTGGGCAGGACATTCAACAAGTCACTATGCTGTGAGGTGCCATCCAGCAAAGGCTGCAAACCCAGCCAGCGCACCCGCAACCGCTCATGCCGCAATGGCCAGGAGGAGTTGAGTGTTCCAAGCAGATCTGGCACCACAGCATCCTTCAGTGGCTGATGCAGCAACAACCCTAGCTCACACATCAGGCACTGTTTCACTGGTAGACTGGAAGCCATAGTGACATCTTCGTCCATTCCTTGCACCAATGACAGAACAGCCGAGAGTAGTACAGCGTTCCCACTACGACTCAGTTGCTCTGTTGAGGCTGAGGCTGCATCCTGTTGGGTTCTGTCACCGAGGCCAGCTGCAAACATTACAAGCTGCAGAATGCACTGCACTACATGCTGCTGCTGCTGCTGTTGCTGCAGCTGCTTGTTTGCATCACTACTGCTATCAGGATAGCACAGCTGCAACAGTTCACCACTCAACTGCTGCAGACAGTGTGCCATCTGGTCTGCATTGCAGCCAGACAGCAAGCCGAGCACAACCGGAGTAGGTGGAAGTCGGGGTGGTACTGTCTGCCCAGTGATGTGCTGTGTGCTCTGATCTGCCCATGTTACTGTTGCATCAACAGCCTGAACCCTGCTGCCTCCAGCAGATGCCTTACTGCTAGCAAGCACTATACCCAGGTCGAAGGATTCAGCACCTACTGCACCTTTGATGCTTGCTTCTGCTGAGCTGCTTCCTGGACCCGAGAGCTGAATGCCTTGTATGGTACGTGGTGTCAACCAGTGCACCCATAATGGTTGCAGGTTCAAACTGCTGAGGGCAGCTGACACTGGCAGCTGCAGTTTCCCGCCCATGCCGCAGCTGCCAGGCGCCACAAGATGCTGCAGCAGCATGAGCACGCTGTCCAAGCTCTTGGAGGTGTTGCCTGATGCATAACTCAGCAGGTCAAGCAGAGCTTGCAGGCCAGTCACAGCACTGTCACCTGAGGTGTCCCTACTGTTGGACCCTGGCTGCTTTCCTGCAGACTCTGAATCTGCGGCAGCACCATCAGCTGTGGGAAGTGGCTTCTTGGGGCAGTTACTATTGTTCCTGATGTAACTCTGCAAGCCATCACTGGCTGGCCTGGGGCTTGACAGCCACTTTGCTGCAAACGGATCTCGACTGTAAAAGTGACAAGCTGCCAAGTCAGTCAGCATGTGACCTGTAAGAGTGTCTTGCTGCTTCTGCAGGGAAGGCTGCGATAAATATGATGCCATGTACTGCAAGGCATGTGCCAGCAGCTGAACTACCGCTAGGGTGCAGGAAGCTGTCATGCTGGAAGTGTTGGTCAGAAGATGAGGTAGAAAAGGGCGGAAGATGAACAGCATGAGGTATGTGATTGCCTCATTATTCAGCCTGCTATGACCCAAGCTGTGCTGGAGCTGCTGCAGAAAGGCCATACACCTTGACAAGACTGGCCTTGCTGGCAGCTGGTTGGCAATGATTGCTTCGGTTACAGCCTATTAACAAAGTGCAGACAACAGGTGGAACTGTGTTGAGGTGGGATTCTACCAGTATGTAGATTGAGCAGTGTTAACTCTGGAATATGCAGAGAGCGCATTCAGGCCACTGACTATGTACCAGTGTACATGGTATGTGTGCAGTATACAGCGAGTAACAACAATATTGCTGGTAACAAGTGCAGTGCATAGCTACCCAGGGTCTGGCATGGTACCGTATGCTCTGTATGACTCACCCAGAGAGCAGAGTGCGCAGCAGTCAGCTGTGGAAGGAAGATTGGGGCTTTGCTTGAAGCACCTGCAAGTCACAACAATAGCAGAAGACATGTGACATGACTAGCAACACTGGTCATTACACATCCCTGTTGTCAGATGACACCCGAACAACCGCTAATGCAATCAATCCAGATGTGTGTCACATCATGTACAGTATACTACATCCAGTGATCATATCTGCGACTTGTGGAGTCACACAAGCAGGTGTGAAGGATGCTGGGAGCAACTTCAGGCGATGCATCAATACACTCTATGCCATACACTCTTCAAGAAACCTGACTGCAGCAGCACTACTGCAGCACTGATGCAACTCACCTATGGCATGTTGCTGCCTGCGTTCCCCGCTAGCCTTACTGCTTTCATCACTTGCTACACTGGTTGTGCTAGCAGTGCTTCTAGTGCTTGGAGTCTGAGAGCGTCTTGCTGATGGGATGTAAGGGGCGGTAGATGCTGTGGCAGCTGCAGCTGCCTCGGCCTCAGTGATGGGAGAATACATGCTGCCCACATTGTCCAGTTCAGAACTCATAGGGGGCGGCTGTGCGGGAGCTACACGGCGCTGACCAGCAATGGTCCCTTCTTGACCTTCATCGATGCCTGTACTCGGATCCCAGGGCCTTTCATCTGCTGCACCGGAATTAGGGTTCTGCTCAAAGCTATGTTCGCCCACACTTCCTAGTGCAGAACAACGCACAGCCTTTATGCCAGGAGGTGTGTTAGCTGACCGAGGTAAAAGTCTTCTATTAGCACCGCTGCCATCTAGAGGGTGTACTACGGGGCGCATGGCGTAACGACTCGTTGCCGGATTCCCGAGGTGCGACTACTGCTGCTTGAGCGCGAGAGCTGCCAGCCCCAGGGCAGGTGGCAGGAGCCTTACGGCTCTGCACACTCGGTACTCGGAGCTAACAGTACTGGGAAACAGTACTGCTAGTATAGCTACGCGAAGCGAGTTTGGAAGTGCGGGGTGGGGTGTCCTTCACATGGCCATTACGGGTCTGAATGGAGAACGAACCTGCAGAGACAGGATGGTTTCCCTGTTGGTACGTGCCACCATTTACCCTCATCTTCATGTTGCAAGCAATTGCAAAGCTGACCCAAGCTCACCAACAATATTGTTGCGTTTGTCCGGAGTACCAGCAGTGGGCGGGTGAAGGTCGCCAGTATCCTTGACGACGCGTATGCAGAAGGAGGAAGAGGGTTTGCATGCCCCTCATGGCCGATATATGCACATCCTGCAAGGACAGTCGGTGACAGCACGGATAGAGGTGTTGGTGCCGTGGCCGAGCAACGTCGGAGTTTTTTCACGATGCTAACTGTCGGCGGCACGACGTCCGCGGCAGGATGTGATGCGGATGCCAACCCTACTTGGGAATAAGGAGCGACTAACTTTCGGATATTCTTAGCTGTATATGTCACGGGTACAGAGATGACACGCATACCATGTGTACGTCGGCTCGCCAACGCGCGCATGCGTGCGGCACGCTGCGCAAATTGCCGCTGTGTTGACAGTGAACTCAAAGGAATATAAGCTGTGACCAGATCTGCAACACTGATATTGTTTGAGACAGAGCAGCCCTCAAGCAGTCGTAGATTGCATTGTGCGTATCACCGCACAGGTCGAAGTCTACCAGCGAGTGCGCTGCCGGCGCCGCAACCCTCAGAATCTGCCGCCGTTGGCATCATACTACAAAGCAACTCGTGCGTAGTACTGTCGAGGCACCAATCAGCGGCCAGTCAGGTTGTTTAAGTCTGACTGGGTGGTGGAGCAGCCCGGATGATCAAGTCAGGCATCTCTGAGTCACTGAATCAGCAATTAGTCAGCGTATCGCCTTGGTCAGCAGCACCGACTAAGCTGAACCAGCCTAGCTGAGTATGATACTCAGCTGGCCACAAACACAAACGTAGTCCTATCACTGTTCAGCATGAAACCCAACACGGGAATGAACGCAGAGACTGTACCGCGCTAATGCACTGACTGGCTGCGTTTCGATGACTGCGATCATCGGAGGTCACTGCTGGTTGTCATCCTCCGAATGTAGTCGGTGTTGGCGGGAGACAGCAGACTTGGCTGGCTAGGACCCGGATGCATTTCCTGACCTCAGCTGAGCAGCCCCGTGCCAACGGTTTACCTGTTTCGTGCTTCTGCCCGCTCTTACCGTCTGCAGTCACTGTCTTTGAAAGAGCGTCGGTCGAAGCACATACCTGCGCGAGTTGCATAGTGATCTGAACATCATCATACCAGAGTGTTTCACGCAATCAAGCATTGCAGAAAACACCTTCAGTAACGCAGTGTCTTGACAGGCCCTGGACGTTGGGACGGCGCGCCTGGCAGTGCAGGTATGTCCACTTCACGGAACGGGCTTCAGCTTATGTTTAAAATAACTTTTCGCACAGTAAGTTGCTGTACGCTGCAATGCACAAGATCGCGGGCCATCAAGCCTGATCTGCGGTGCCCGTGAACAGTACTATCAGCAATGCATACTGCAGCACCCGATGTTCGGTCTTCTGGTTCATCTTGATGTTGTGCATTTGCAACAGAACAGCGACCGTCGAGTCGTAACTCCATAGCTCTACAGGGTAGGATGAACCAGCCTGGAGTCCTTTCAAGCAACAGCCATGTACTACCCTGATCTGTATGCACTGCAGGACTGCTGTCCCACCTGCGGCACACCTGCAGGCTACAGTAGCTACTGTGAAGCACTCCAGGCTCTTCGTTGGCAACAGTAGCTTCATACAGAGAAGCCTTAACAGTCATCTTCATCATGACACCATCCCCAGTTCCTGTGTCCAAGATTGCACCTCAGCCGAGAAGCTGGAATGGAACGGCTGGACAACTTGGCGAGCGTGTCCAGCAGCATGCGCGTGTCCTCGTCACAGCTTTGTTGGTACTGCTGGTTATTGCAACAGCAGCAGTCATCCACGGCCACAGGACACTTCAGCAAGCCAAGGGTCTGACCAAGATGGTTACTGAC